>VXBP01004961.1:0-109658 GCA_013400115.1 Rhinopomastus cyanomelas | reverse complement strand
AGGCTCAGGGGGGCAGGAGAGGGTTCTGTTTCCCCACGGGTGGGAACCTGTTCCCATTCCTCATCATCAGGGGGAACCCTACCTTCTTCCTTATGGAACAAAGCCTTCAGCTTTTCCGGTTCCTGAGCATGTTCTTCCTGGTGATGGGAAATACCAGGCTCCTCTGACTCCTGGGCAGCTCTAAGAGATGAGAGAGTGCTACACCACCAATCTATCTCCTTTTCGCACTCACGGATACTCCTCAGTCTATCCACCTCATCCCTCACTTCAGCCACCATAGAGAGAAGGTCACTTACCTGTTCACAACGTACGCACGTGTTTCCGGCCACCACTCTCTTGCAGCGGTGTAAGGCTCAGGCATTCCCTGCAGTCAGGAGTCTGAACAGCCGCATCCATTGTCAGAGGGATTGTCTGGGTAAACGAATCCCTCCTAGCAGCTGCTTTAGCCCTGGACCTTCTAACTCCACCCATTGCCAACAAGAGGAAGACAGGAGAGAGAAGATTGAAAGCAAGAAAGAAACACGACCTAACAGAACAAAGTGGCGTCTGCAGCCCTGCCTGTGCGAACTGCCGTGCAAACTGCCTCACTATGATCCTGTTAGCCTACTCCTGTTCGCCGTGCTTCGAGTCGCCGTGCTCCTGTGGAGGCTCTTACCCTTAAATACTGAAAGGAGAGTCGCACCAAGACTCCTCCTTTCCAGCTGCTGCAAAGCTCCTCGGGAAATGAAGGCGTTTCACTGCTGCCACGCGGTTTGAATGTGGCGCCGAGACTCCTCCCTTCTGGCTGCTGCAAAGCTCCTTGGGAAATGAAGGTGCCTCACTGCTGCCACGCGGTTTGAATGTGGCGCCGAGACTACTCCTGGCCGCTGCAAGAATACTGCTGTGTCCAGAAGCATCAGTACCTTCACCATCATTTTGCTTTTTTTTTTAATTATTTCCACATGTTTTCCTGTATCCCTGTCTTGCTTTTTCCATTTCTGTATTAAAATAAAGATGGTTTTAGTTTTCATAAGGATTTTTGGGTGCAGTATTCCTGTGTCCTGTTTGTCTTCCCTGAGTTGCCTGTGCAGTATTTTTCGTGAACACAGTCATCTTTTGTTATCTTGTCCAAACCAAACTTACTTTATCCTCTTTTTTATTTTGCCTGGAAGGAAATATGTAGACAATCCGGTGGCCGAGAATAATTAGCAAATGTCGAACTTGTTCTTTGTAAGATACTATCAACTACAACACAGAGCTTGCTACGGGTCGTTGAAGATATTGAGAACAAGGTGAAACTCCATTTATTAATTCAGACAGTTGCCTTATCAGGGCCAAAGTTCTGTGCAAGACAGCAGTCCATCTACTGATAAGTTAGAGGGAGCTGAAAAATCATAGTGTGTACTTTTTGTTTGAACGGTGCCAAAACAGATTTCTTGTGATCTTTATAAACAGATAGTAGTATTTTGTCACAGAAGACTGGTATTTCTATGCTGCAGACTGGACGTGAATACAGTTTGATTGTTTTCAGAGACAGCCATTCCAACTTGAACTGAAATTTTTGTTGAAGAACTCCCTCCTGTAACAACCATTCTTTTTAACTGCAGGATGACTATGAGCCAGCAATGTGCTCTTGTGGCCAAGAGGGCCAACAGCATCCTGGGGTGGATTAGAAGAGGGGTGGTTAGCAGATCAAGAGAGGTTCTTCTCCCCCTCTACTCTGCCCTGGTGAGGCCACACCTGGAGTATTGTGTCCAGTTCTGGGCTCCTCAGTACAAGAGGGATGTGGAGCTGCTGGAGAGAGTTCAGCGTAGGGCAACAAAGATGATGAGAGAGGTGGAACACCTCCCTTATGAGGAGAGGTTGAGGGAGCTGGGTCTCTTTAGCTTGGAGAAGAGGAGACTGAGGGGTGACCTCATTAATGTCTACAAATATTTGAGGGGTGGGTGTCAGGACGATGGCACTGGGCTGTTCTCGGTGTCATGTAGTGATAGGACGAGGGGCAATGGTTGTAAGCTGGAACATAGGAGGTTCCACATCAACCTGAGAAGGAACTTCTTCACGGTGAGGGTGACGGAGCACTGGAACAGGCTGCCCAGGGGGGGTTGTGGAGTCTCCTTCTCTGGAGATGTTCAAGACCCGACTGGACAGGTTCCTGTGTGACTTGGTTTAGGTGATACTGCTGTTGCAGGCAGATTGGACTAGATGATCTTTCGAGGTCCCTTCCGATAGGTAATGATTCTATGATTCTATGATTCTATGTAGAATTTTTAGGAACCAAAAGTCCAGCAGACAAGGTATTTGTGGTAGAATGACGTGCTGGACCTTATGGAGTTTGAGTTCACCAAAAAAAAGAACTGAACAAAGTAACTGAGAACAGACTGTGTTTGATTACCCAGTTTATGAACCTTAGCATGAAGTGCTTAAACATGGGGGAACACATTTTCTGGCAGTCTGGTGCTATTGTATAAAGGTGGATTTGAGCCAAACTCCCAGATTTGAAACCACATGAACTTCGGTAGGTGCAGGCCAATCCTTGGCTTAGGTTCATCTCAAACATTGCAAGCACAGAAAAGGGGTTTGAACACTCACAGTCACGACTGGAGATCTGAAGGGGAAAGGTTCATTACAAGTTTAAGCAATACTGAATGAGAACTGTAGCTTTCAACAAAATACCAGTTACACCAAGACCCCAGAGAGATTGCTATACTGGTTTTAGTAAGCATTGTGTTTTTTTATTTGCTTTCTCTTTTGCAGCAGCGTAGTCTTTGTTTTACTCCAAGTTGTGCAGCTCCCATAGATGGCAATAAGACAGCAGTGTCAGTCACAGCAGTGCTCTGATAGAGATGCACATCCTGCACTTGCTGTACATGAGGGTTGTGTCTGGAGCAGGAGAGGGAAAAAGTTTAACATAAAAATTAGCTACATGCAATTACCAGTTTATGGGGAAGCTCAGAAGGGATCCAGATGGCAGTGGCACTGGGTTGTTAAATCTGTTCTTCTGAAGAAACTAGAAGAGTATACATATGCACTGTTCACTTAGCAGAAGCCCGAGCCTGCAGGAATGTTTCTTACAAATAAGAATATAACTGCCAACTTTTGCATCAGATGTTTTGTGTGTGCTTCCTGTGAGAAACGTAAATGGGTGTTTATCACCAAGGTCATAGATACAGGAACACCTAGACAGAGATATGAATACTGTATGGTTCTGTGACAGAGCTGTAATTGGAGCATGTCACCTCCTTGAGCTGAGCTGTCAGAATGACACTGAGTGGCTGTTTATGCAGGTTTGTTTGACTGCAGTGAAGGACCTGCCAGGGTCCATCACATGAGCAGATGCAGCCAGCTGTACCTGATATTAAAGCAGGTAGAAAATGATCTTGCAAATGCATGCATGCATGAGTGGTCTGGGTCCATTACTTTCCCAGAGTCAGGTGTGGAGTAGCAAGCAGGCAGCTCTGAGCTTACACTTCTGTAGAACTGTCTAATAAAAGTGTGATGCTCCAAGGCTAGGTCTACAAATTGGTTTTTGAGCATTTGGCACAAAAATAAAAGGAGATAATGCTGTACCCCAATTGTCATCATTAAACAGGATTGCTCTCCAGAGAAAGCTCCTAGTTGTATGTGTGTGCAGGACTGTGGCCAGACACAGGATTTGAACACTGGAGAGGATTGCACTGTTCCTTTTCCTGTGCTGCATGGCTGTGTTTTCAGATCTTAAGAAGAAATTCCTCAGCATGATGGGGATGAGACACTGGAACAGGTTGCCCAGAGAAGCTGTGGATGCCCTATTCCTGGAAGTGTTCAAGACCACGTTGGTTGTGACTCTGGGCAACAGAGTGAGAGGCTCTGGGCTCTAGTGAGAGGTGTCCCTGTCCGTGGCAGGCGGTTGGAACTAGATGATCTCTAAAGTCCATTCCAATGGTGACACAAATACTCTATTAGCTTAAAGATCCAAAAGAGATATGAACTCTGGTATGCTATGTCCTGGGAGATCCCCCTCATCCCAGTGAATACACTGACAGGCTTGTTTCAGCTAAATTGAAAGCTTTGTGGTTAATCTGTTTGACAATTTTTAATATAATTTTATCATAAACTTCTAATAATGTATGAGACACAAACTGCGCATTCTTTATCAAAATCTGCATTGTATAGTTCGAGCTCTGCAAGGTTAATACACACAGGACGGATTATTGAGACAAACTGCCAGGAGAGCTTTGTCATATCTGTGTACCAAATACTTCTCTGAGTCATACCCCCACATACCCCCTGCAGTGGTTTTGTAAGTCAGGACAAAATTTAGATTAGTCTTTGTTATCTGGTACATATTTTGAAGACATTGCCAAACAGAAAGCTAAATTTAAAAACCATGACTTTTGTTGTTGGGGATTCCAGACTTGCCAAAGGAACACGTGTCAGCAATTTTAGGCTTAGTGGCCACATCATTGTGAAGCATGCTTATTTTTAGACATGATCATGGGTGATTGAAATAGACATTTCTGTTAGCCGTTTGAGTTATGTTTACTGTTACTGCTTTTGATTATTAGTGTCACACCAAGAATTTGTATTGGAATGTTAAAACAAAAGTGCTCAGAAACCCTTTTCTTTAAGTATATGATGGTGTTATTGTGGCCGAAGAGAAAACAAGTGCTTTTAATGGTTTTGTTTAGCTTGTATGTTTGCGTGGTCAGGCATTGGGTCCTGCACATAGGTTCTGTCTTTATTTACCTCAGCACATGTTGCTTTAGTTTGAGAATCAGTGTGACTCCTACATGTTGATGTTTTATTTCTCTAAATTGTTTGATTAGTGGAGGGGATGGGGAGACGGCTTCAGATACAGAAGTTAGGACAGAGAGGCAGACTCTTTGGTCTGGGAAAGCAAAATGTGCTTGAACCCCAGATCCATCCTACATCATAGGGTCACCTGGAAAATACAGTGTTGTGGTTTTTCCCAGTTCACCCCTGCATCATACATCTATTTTAATATACAGCTCAGTGCTCTGAATTAAAGCATCTTTAGGAATTGCCACCAGACTTGGTGACTTCATAACCTTCTGTGATACACCTTGAAGATGCACCAGATGACAAGGATGGCTTCATGGATGGCTTTCCCCCAGAAGTAGTTATCTTTAGTATACTGTAAGAATAATATACTATATTATATTATTATTATGCTGTAATATGCTAGTTCCTTACTTAAAATACTGATCTTTAAACTGTGTCCTAGTGCTTTTATTGCCATTCATGGACTGAGGTAAGACTTTTCAGCTAAAATTGTTCTGAAATCAGTGCTTGGCAGTAGGATTATTTCAGAACTTAATTTTTGGACAGAGACTTTTTAGGAAATGTAATGAGGGAGACTTGAGAAGTATTCTTCATGATTTCTTCAGCTTAGTATAGTCAGAGTATGGTGTCTTATGCTGCTTTAGCCTTGGGTAGTTGTACCACAGTAAAGGCTTAGGCTTGTGTGGTTTCTGTTATTGAGCATCACTGAACCTGCCATACAAACGTGGGTTTGCTTATAGTCATTGTTGTAGTTTGAAAATTGCTAGCGTTTTCAAACGTACAGTAGTTCTGCTTTCATGAAGAAGAAAAGAAACAGGAGTTGTTTTGTTTTGGAGGACCCCTCCCCCACAGGGGACTTGTCCTGGGGGAAGGTGTCACTTGGTCCTGGACCTGCCCCGGATGTCCGTGTTGGGTTAGCCTATGAAAAAGCAGAGCGGGCGGTTTGTTTTGAGAAAAGTCAGGAAGAGGTAGAGAAGAAAAGAAGAAGAAGCAGGAAGTATGTAGCCCGCTTGTGTGCGCTTCAGGCTCTCTTGGGCTGCGGCTTCTCAGCTGAGCGCCCCCCCGCTCCCCCGCCCCGTCCGTTCTCGGGACGGTGGCGGGGAGGGGGGAGGGCATGGGATGCGGCTCGGCCGCGGCTTTTCAGCGATTGCAGCCGCTACTGCGGGAACAGCAGATGCCCCGTGTTCACGTAGCCCCATGTCCTCGGCCGGACTGCCAGCTGTGATTCGCCTCGGGCTCCAGTAGCGCCGATGTGCCGCGGTCTGGAGACGCACTTGTAAGCTCTCCCCGCCCCGGCGCTAGCTGTGAAGTTTGCCGCAGGTTCTCCAGTGGCTCCGCTGCTTTTGGAATGGAGGACGCGCAGGTTTGCACCGCTCCCCGTCCAGTAATGGGCAGCCTTCGCGTCTGCCGCGGTTTCTCAGCGGTCTTGGGAAGACCCTGATTTGTGCCGCTGTGCCCCCTGCTCCGCGCAGCCCTTTTGCCTCGGGCCTGAACCTGACACCATGATCCGGGCGATCTGGGAAAAGCAAGACTGAGTGCAGCCACCTCCCACAGCGCAGCTTCAGCATTTTGGTAACGTTGTGGTATGCTGGGGTGCCCCCTCTTCCCCCCTGGAGCTGAGACAGGAGGAGAGAAGAGAGGAGAGGGCCTTGAGAATCTTCTCGGCCTACTGTGGAGTGTGGGCGTTGCCCTGTTGATCCAGCGATGAACGTGCCTCCATTTTGGATCCCCCACGTGACTGGGGCTGAGCGACGGATCGCTGCCATTTTGGAGAGACTGGTCAACGGGAAGAGAAGCTGTGTGTCATTTTCTGCCGCTGAGGAAGACTGGGGGTGCTTTAAGTTTGGGGGAGGACCCCTTCGTGCGTAGTTGGAAAGCCGAAGGATTTGAGAGTCCTTAAATCTTGGATCGGGAGGACAGAGACAGGGGTTTGTTGTTGGAATGCATGCCACCCACACCGGGGTGCAATTGGGGCGTTAAGGGAGAGAGCGGTGGCTCGTCTCCGGTTTGCATGCTGTTGTTGTTGCCCAGATCTCTGTCGTGACCCAAGGCCCAAACGATAGTGACTTCCCATGGTATTTTCCTCAGATAGTGTAATGGCATGTTTGACGCAGTTTCTAGGTTTGTATGCACCAACTTGCTGGTTTTTATTTGTTTTATTTTTTTTGTTTCCTTTTTTTTCTTTGTCTGTATACAGTTAGGTTAATAAACTTTTATCCAGTATCCTAAGCCATTCATTGTCTGGCAAATTTGTCCGAGATGTCATCGAGACCTTACTTGCTAAAACTGGTGGAGAATCCCCAACCTGCTACAGTCATCAATACTGGCTGTCATTTAATTGTCTAACAGCTGTTCCACAGTCTTTATTTTGCCCACTGTCACTTTGGTGTCTGTATCCAGCCCTGAAGCACTGAATCTTGGCCAGTTCATTTCTAGTCTGTGTAGCTAATGTTCAGGATTTTGTAGTCTGTTAGCAAGTGAAGTGAGCTGTACGTGCAAAAGGCTATTTTATAATTTATAATTAGGTGACAAACAATAGGATTCTAGATGATACCATGTGCCCTGCCATCACTGACCAGCACCTATTTGTAGTAATCACCGCCTTATGTTTTGCCTCAGGAGAATGGAAAGATTCACTTGTTACTATCCTGTTACTTTTTTTTTTTAGTGAAGACCTTCCCTAGCTAACTGTGGGAGTGTCAGCACAACATTCCCTCTGTCCTGTCCTGTCTTGAGATGACTTGATTGCTATTTATCCCTTTTGAGTGAAGTGTCTGGGGTGGGGATGAGGTTTATGGACTGATCAGTGGGATCCAGCTGTGGATCTTGCATAGACTCATGTTGCTGTGTGGTAGAGTCAGATCATCTCACTGGTCTGACTGAGACTTAACGTTTAAAATACACTGACACATAAGCTTTTTGTGAACTTCGAAGGGCACACCACAAGTGCTGCTGTGATGTATGCCGTTTCTCATTATTAAGGAGATACGCCTGGTCTTCGTAGAATCATAGAATCATTAGGGATTGGAAGGGACCTCGAAAGATCATCTAGTCCAATCCCCCTGACACAGCAGGATCCCCTAGACCAAGTCAGACAGGAACACATCCAGGCGGGTCTTAAATGTCTCCAGTGAAGGAGATTCCACAACCACCCTGGACAACCTGTTCAGTGGTCTGCACCCTCACTGTGAAGAAGCTTCTTCTAATGTAGAACCTCCTATGTTCTATCTTACACCCATTGCCCCTTGTCTTATCACTAGATGACACTGAGAAGAGCCCAGTGCCATCCTCCTGACACCCACCCTTCAAATATTTATAGATATTAATGAGGTCACCCCTCAGTCTCCTCCAAGCTAAAGAGACCCAGCTCCCTCAGCCTCTCCTCGTAAGGGAGGTGCTCCACCTCCATCATCCTCATTGCCCTACGCTGGACTCCCTCCAGCAGCTCCACATCCCTCTTAAACTGAGGAGCCCAGAACTGGACACAATACTCCAGATGTGGTCTCACCAGGTCAGAGCAGAGGGGGAGAAGAACCTCTCTAGATCTGCTAATCACCCAATTTCTAATCCTTACATTGTATGTTCCTTGCCTTCCTTACCACTGCTGCAGCTGTGAATATGGTGTTACCATAAGAGTGTTCTGGATAGACATGAAAGCAGCTTTCATGGAAATGATGCACACTGCCTTATCTACAGTTCTGGTAAAGAGTGGACCGAGCAAGTGAAGGCCAAAAGCTGTGCTCGCTGTCATTGTCTTCTCTGCCTCCAGGCAGTTGACCCTGTCTTGGAATCTGATCTTGGACCAATCATGAAAAGAGCCATCACTGTTCTAACTCAGAATCAGCTTCACTGAAATGATCAGTTAAGCCAGCACATTACTGATGTGAGAGCAAGATCAAGAGTTTTTTGGCTGGAGTTTTTTTCCCTATCTGCTCCAATGGCACTTGACTTGTGAATTTATTGTCATTTTAGTTTGTAGCAAATAGAATTAAATTTACATACTGAACATTGATTGCTCTCCCTGGATTTTCTAGGACGAATCCTGGACTTGAAGACTGGAACAGTAAAGAAAGAGGGTCAGCAGTCCTCAATGAGAATGTGCATGGGATCAAGGCGCTCCTTCATTTGCAGGATGAGGTATGCATTTACCTAGCTTGTATTTTTTTCATGGTTCCAGTCCTATCTCGGAGTAGACTTCAGGCATTTTGTTGCACTGAGTTGACCTTGCTTAAAAACTGAAGCTGTAGCGACACTCTCCTATTAAGCATTGCCAGAATGCTGCTTTTGAACTGGATTAAAACTGAAACCTGTCTGTCTTTATGATTAATGACAGAACAGCTCCTCACTTGTGTGTGGCAGTTATTTTTATCAGTGTGGGGTGAAGGATTCTTTCCCCAGAGAACCTCATGACCACTTCTGGAATGTATGCCTTTGTCTCTCCTAGTCAAATTACTCAAATCAGTACTTTGAGAACAAAGCTTTCACAGACCTAATGAAAGCCCAACTCTGTGTATTTTTTCAGCAAACCAATAATATTAAAAGAATCTTGAGGACAAACAGGAATTCAGTTGTGAACTTGCCAACTATGAAGGAATTAACCTAAGCCTGGTATGAATTAACCAGATGTCAGCTGGCTGATGCTGGATAAATGAGTAATTGTTCGAGAGGTTTTATTTTGCAATTTTCCAACTTCTCCTGCATTGCTTTTACTTCTTTGAAGAGATCTGCTTGCCTAGTGCTTCTAGTTGGGGCTTGCGGGCACTTTCCTTGTTTTGGTGCTAATGGGATAAAATGCCTGATGGTATTGCAACAAATTTCTCCGCGTTTGTGGGGGTAAAATACTTGATTGCATCTGCAGCCTATATCCGATATATGTATTGAAAACACTGCAAAAATCATTATGGAACGAAACACATAAAGGAAAATATTTGGCACATTACGAGAGATACTTGTACTTTGGTTATGTGGTGGATTTTCTTCCAGTGATAGGAGGGAGCTGAGTGTATCACCCTTGGGTGCCTGTGAAAGGGGTTTATGTAATTCATACCTGCAAGATTATACTTCAGAGCTATAGTTTCTATAACACCCTGAACTGGAAGGAAAGGAATACAACCTGGAACATAGCTTTCTGTTCCTCCAAGCTCCTCATAGTGGTCATATGAGGTAGACTTTTTTGTGCAGAGGAAGCCAGGCCTAATGTCCTGTTTACAGTTACTCCCCAGATTTTAAAACAACATTTTGTATTGCAGTTATTTCCTATCATCATCCTCTGTCTGTAAACAGCAGTGCATGAGAGTAAGTTTAAGCGTGCCCATAACCCCGCTGTTTTTGTAATTCTGAATCTTACTTTAATTGTTCATTCCTTCTCTGTGGCAATGGTTGGTATTTAAAAAAAAAGAATAATAATTTTTAAAAACCCCAGTGGGAAGAATGAGCTCCAAGTAATGTGAACTTTCCTTGTGATTGCTTCTTTAATTGTTGTTGTTCTTTTTCAGTTGAAAGGGAACTGGTTTTACCCTTCAAACTATTTACTTATCTTCAGATGGATTGTTGAGATGATAGAGTTAGGCATAATCAGAAATACCACAAAATATACATGAGCAAGTGTTAAACAAGTGTCTTGACAGGGTAAATAGTCTGTTCTTGCAAACATTAGATTAGTATCTACTAACATTGTAACTAGTGTGTGGCAGTCAGAATGGTCTGTCCAGGGAAGCTACTGGAACACTGAGATTGCTTTGTGTGGCTATTTGGGGGCCTGACCTAGGTTATTCTTGAGTTTCACTCCCGTTTTGTAGTATTTCAGAGTGTAATTGTTCTTTAGCCACACTTGGCATAGATAATTAAAACAGTCTTTACGTTTGCGGGAACAAGAGGGAATCTTTTTCAGGCATCTTCTGTTTTTCTTTATAAGATAAAGAAAATATTTGTTGCACACCAAAAAAGCTCAGCCTGTGGAAGTAGCAAGTTCAAAGAAAACATGAATCTGCTACTTTTCCACCAGAAATAAATATGCATATGTTTTGACAATTCTATAACCCAGTCAAAGGAACACGGCCATCAGCAGGATACACAATTTATTATCCATCTTTACATAGTGCAAGGGTAATGTAGTGTAACCAGCCACTATTGAGATAAAGGAAAATACCTCTGACCAGAAGCACCCCAACAGAAAACTCAGGGGTGGGAATAATGTCCATAGTATCAGAAAAATGCAACCAAATCTATCATAGAGAATATCCGAGAGACTTAGTAGCTAGTTCATGATCCAGGTCTGATCCATTTTATCTGTAGCAGCCTGCCTTCAACAGAGAGAGAGAGAGAGAGAGAGAGAGAGAGTGAGAGAGAGGGAGAGAGTCCTGCAGAGGGACAACACAGACACTCTCCCTGGGGGCTCTCTGCAAGAGAGCTCGCTTTTATAATGTGGTGCTGCATCAATAACATCTCCCTGAAGCAGGCACCTGCTGCCATCCAATTCAGCACCCCTCATCCAAGGTTGGCTGAGTTCCCAAGGCTGAGAAAAGCCAAGAGGAATGCCTCTCTCCACACCTCTCATGAGAACGTGGGCATCTGCAGTCTCACATCAATAAAAAGGAATCATCCATGTATCAACCTCAGTTCTCAGCACTTCATCATAGGTGCCAATAAAGATCTTAAAATGGATTTTCATCTTGGATGTTTACATTCATTTTTGATCCCTTTCAAATATGGTATTACTTTTAGGTGCGGAAATGCTCCTCTGGATCATTTACCTCTGAACAGAATAACCACCATGAGGAAAAGATACAGGTACTATTGCTTAATTTACTGCAAGAGTTAGTTGCCATAAGCATTCTCATTTTCCACTGGGCTGATGCTCAGTCAAGGAGGAATACATGTGTTAGCATTAGTACACAGTGTTAAAAGGCACTTCCAAGAAGTATTACAGAACAAGTAAGGCTTGAGTAGCTTTGTAATGGAGTTGACATTGTGTGGCAGTTGAGATCTGTGGTTCTTTCTCACTTACAACTATCAGTACATCATTAGTAGTAATTTAAAAACATAAAGCTATTGTGCTTGTCAGTCAATGTGCACTTTTTATGTTTCCATTTAGGAATGGCCTTGGCCCAGTAAAAGAAGGCGAGGCACAGTATGCTGTTGTCCATTGCACTGGCTATATCAAGGCTTGGCCACCAGCAGGTGTGTATTTATCTCTTTGAACTATCTGCACAATACTTGACGACCTGCCTTGAGATCCTTTTGCTGGTGCAAAATGAGGCTGAATTTCAACAGGGTAACCCATCCTGTCTACCCCAGACCTTTTCTGGGCCTCCCCATTTTTCCATGTGAAACCTTTTGTCAGTTTCATTGGCACCAAGTGCTGGAGAAGCTGTCAGGAATGCAGGATTACAGCAGCTAAGGCCACAAGTTTTCAATCTAATAAGACAACATAAAAGTGACCTGATTTTAAGAAAGTAAACAAAAAGTATATGTACCCCTGGGAAACACTAACTAGTGCTTTTATATTTAAGTGCTGAGGTGCGAGTACCTGTGTAATCACAGTGTAGACCACAACGGTGGTGGCAGAGAGAATGTTTGGTGTTTGTGCTAGGTTCTGTTTTGAGTCTGTTTTTCTGGAAACAAGTCTTGTCATATTGCTTTGAACTACAGAGAAAAACATTTTACCTACTGTAACTCGATATTACATATGGGATTATTTACCTTAGAGAAAGTCAAAGAGGAGACAGTGGAGCTCATCCAGACATCATCATGAACTGGTTTAGTTTGGCTTTGGCATCTGCAGCAGTTGAAGAGGCTGTTTGCAGTGACAGCGCCTGCTGGCAGGAATCAAACTGTCCTGCTCTTTTGTGGTCCTGTACCACAAGCATAAAGCACATGTGTCCAAGGATTATGAACACTAAGAGGTAGTTCACTCCAAGTCTGTGCAATGGGGTGCAAAAGCCAGCCTGAGGATGTGAACTTTGTGTTGATATCCCGCTGAATTGCATTTTCAGAAGAAGAGGAAAACCTCCCCTCTTACTGCTAATAGGATTTAATACACTTCAGTGTGCTGGAAGAGTCAGAATGTTTCATTTGTTTCTCAAAAGAGTGAGAGCACAGTGTGTGCAAATTGCTCTATGAAAATGAAGCGATTTGGGGTTTTCTTCTTCCACAAAGATACTAACTTTTCTATTGGTTATTCCAAACATGATTGAATTCAGCCTTGATATATGTGATATGTCTTCGGGAAGGTGCAGGTCTAGTGAGTTTTCTTTCAGGTCCTTGCTTAGCTTGAATGGAAAACTTGCTGATTGTTATGGGACATTTAGAGAGATCTAACCCTTCAGGGCTGTGTGTTGCTAATAGAGAGCTGCAAACGTGAGCTTATGTCAGCACTAGGTAACAGCATCAGCAGTAGGTGACTTCTAGCCACCACTTCTGCAGGGGAACAGGTACTGCAGCGCCAGAAGCAGGGGAGGAAAAAGATCTGTATCTTTGAGTGACCTGCTGCCAGGTATCACATTGTAAGTTCCGTTTTATGTCAGTGAGGCATTTTCCCATTTTCCCCGACTCCAGCTCTTCCAAAACCTCCCTGCTCTCCCATGTTTAGCAACATTCCTAATTTCCAGTCCTCATTAGTGTATGGCAAGTTTAAGTCAGTGTAGTCTTGAACTACATTTCACTGAGGTTTATTTCTTTATGAGGGGTTTTCATGCCTCATGTGTCTGTCTCTCTCCAGTGTTCTGGTGCATTTCCAGAAGACGATCATATCCTGTCAGCCTTGACTCTGCACAAGTAAACTGTCCCACTTCTCTTCATCTCCATTCTCACAATGCATTCTCTTCTTTATCCTTGTGTCTTTTCTGTGCACTTTTGTTTCACTTAACTTTTCAGAATGTTAATCACTGGCATTATACAATCTTGGTCCAGGCAAGAGTGTAGTGATGTATAGTGAAAATGACTGGCAGTATATGACATAACATCCTTTGCTTCAGTATAGTACACCCTGCTGGCATCCTAAATCACTCCATTTCTACCAGGCTGTCTTTTTCTCAGTTGTCAGCTCATGATCTTCCAATTTATAGCAAAAATAGCTTTGAACTGTGTGACCTTGCAAAAAGAAATACACAGTTTCATCCCATTTCTGTTGCTGCAGTTTACCACTGTTACTAGTCCCCAAGTGCATGCTTAGGCATTTAGTAATGTTGAATTCCATCCCATTTCTATTACTCCACTCTTGATGCTCCCTTATAATATCCCCGTGCTCCTTCACGATGTTAATGCCTCCAAACTGTAACACATTCCTATGGGATGTTTTGGATTTTGACAACCTTATGTGGAATTGTGATGGTCTTTTATGTTTCCATCCAAACATACTGGGGACCGATTCCACCCATGTGGAATCCTATTCATCTCCAAAAGTCAGTGAGTACGTGACAATCACCAACCCAGGCAGGTTTTAAATTACAGAATTGCTCTGTAGGAATCCGAGGAAAAGACCCCTCGGATCATCAAGTCAAAGGCCTTTTGAAAATCCAGGTAAACGATATCCACAGCCTTTCCTTTGTCCAATAGTGAGGTCATCCTGTCATAGAAGATCAGATTTTGTCAGGCAGGACCTGCCTTTAATAAACCTGTGTTGACGGGGCCTGATCCCCTGATTGTCCTGTATGTGAAGTGTGATGGCACTTGACATGATGTGTTCCATGACTTTCCCTGGTACGAAGGTCAGACTGACAAGTCTATAGTTTCCCAGATCCTCCTTTCTGCCCTTCTTGTACATGGGTGTTACATTTGCCACCTTCCTGTGACGAGCTATAAATTACTTGCCTGGGGTCCAGGGTTAGTCGAGAGGCATTCTTGTGGGAGATCTGGCATTGCTTTTACATACAGACCACTATGATCTTGTAAAAGCCCGGGAACATCCGAGGACGAAGTGATGCAGACAAAAATGAATGACCCAGGAATGAACGTTTATTAAACAAATCACTAACTTATATAGATTTCATATAACTCACCTCGCAGGCAGTGCTATTGGACAGACGACACACCTCCCATGTTCTTTACTGGAACAAGCTAGCTGTCCATACACCTGCAGACAGCAGGCAGTCCAGCCCTGCAACTTGTGCAGCCTCTAAAACCTTCCCCTGCTTCTTTTTCCTGTTAACAAAGTCATCCAGCATAAGGACTGGATTGCTAACGCACTCATCTTCCCTTACACCTTCCAGTTCATTGGGACCTTCCCAACTAGCCAGGATTTCAAGTAAATAATGGGAAGTGGCTTGGCAAGCCCATCTGCCAACTCTTTCAGCACCTTTGAGTGAAAAGTGAGAGAAAACACAGGAAACACGATGCCTCATCCTCTACTCAGAACCGAGCTAGCAGCATGCAGGATCCACAGACAGTGCCTGTCTAAGACTAAAGGGTAAAAGCTAGCGTGTGGTACCAACAAGCTTTTATCCCCATACGATATATATGGGCCTGAAGCAATTGGGGTCAGACTGGAGGGCTGGGCACAGAGAAACCAGATGAAGTTCAACAGGGACAAGTGCAGAATCCTGCATCTGGGGAGGAATAACAAATTCCACCAGTACAGGCTGGGAGGTGATCTACTGGAAAGCAGTCCTGTGGAGAGGGACCTGGGGGTCCTGGTGGACAACAGGTTAACCATGGCACAGCAATGTGCCCTGGTGGCCAAGAGGGCCAATGGGATCCTGGGGTGTATTAGGAGGAGTGTGTCCAGCAGATCGAGGGAAGTTCTTCTCCCCCTCTACTCTGCCCTGGTGAGGCCTCATCTTGAGTACTGTGTTCAGTTTTGGGCCCCCCGGTTTAAGAGGGACAAGGATCTGCTGGAGAGGGTCCAGCGGAGGGCTACGAGGATGATTAGGGGACAGGAGGGCATGGCTTATGAGGAGAGGCTGAGGGACTTGGGGCTTTTTAGTCTGGAGAAGAGAAGACTTAGGGGAGAATTGATCAATGTTTATAAGTACCTGAAGGCTGGCCAGGAGGGGGGGACAGGCTCTTTTCACTTACTCCCTGTGATAGGACAAGGAGCAATGGGTGTAAGTTGCAGCAGAGGAGGTTCCGCCTCAACACAAGGGGGAACTTCTTTACTGTGAGGGTCACAGAGCCCTGGAACAGACTCCCCAGGGAGGTGGTGGAGTCTCCTTCTCTTTCAAGGACTTTCAAGGCCCGCCTGGATGCGTTCCTCTGTGATCTGTGTTAGATAGTTTTGTCCTGCTGCGGCAGGGGGGTTGGACTCGATGATCTCTTGGGTCCCTTCCAACCCCTAACATCCTATGATCCTATGTAAACTCAATCAGATCAGTGTTACAGTGAATTTTGTTTTTATTTTGTTATGTGCTGTGGATGTTACATTAAATAATGACAGTGCAGTGCTGGGTTATTTTGAACGAGTTAAAAAGACCCCTTATTTGAAACTGGCTGAGCACCAGTTCTCAGCCTTTGTCCCCCGGTTCCCAGGGAGGCAGCTTATGATCCTCAGCCTAGACAGTGCTCCAAGTTCATAACCACTCACAGAAAAGCTGACCTTCTGATCATTCAGTTTTCAACTTGAGCAAGCATTTGCTTTTCCTCTATTTTTTTTTCCCCCTCTAAGCATCTCATTCCTGGAAGGAAATTAATCTTATGTGGTCCATATGGTATTTTCCTATTAGTTTGGGGGTTTTTTGTGCCATAACAATTGATGGAAAATATTTGGTGGAGTGAGAAGGCACAGGCTGTCAGGATGTTACTAGTTTTCTGTCAGTGAAAGCCAGGACCTGCAGAAAAACACTCGGTGAACAAAAGGCTTAGATAGAGATTTATTTCAAAAGTCCCAGAATAATTTTGAATTCAAATACTGTTGAAATCTTCTTTTTCTCCTTATTTTTTTATCTTAAAAAAGAAACATTTTAGTCTTCCAAGTCAGACTGACAGTAACGTCTTAACCACAGCATGCCAATGCTGTTAGGTTATTTTAAAGCTTTGGCCAGAATCCGGACGCTTGTGCGAAGCCCTCCGTCTTCCAATACAAAACAAAATAGTTGCTTGAATATTCTTTGCAGTGCTGTCATTTGTAACAGTTTGGGTTTTGGGGGCTTTTTCTTAGAAATAATTTTGGTTTTGTTGGGACTTATTTTCCAAGAGATTTTTCTTGTAGTGCTGTAAACATCCCCAAACTTTTTTTCTTCGTAAAAGCCTTTTTCTGTCACTGTGTATGGGAGATAAAGTGACACAGAGCAGTTTTGTGCACAGGCTTTTAGCTGTCAGTAATGGTTCTGATGGAGACAGTCATTAACAGGGGATTGCTAGTGACCACTGGGTGCCTAAATTACATCCTTTTAAAAACTCCTAGGTCATTTAGTTTTGAGTGTAGTAAAGTAAAACCACAAATCCACTAACCCTGTTCTGTGTCTTGCAGAAAATATGGGGCAGGAGGATAGAGAAAGAAGGCAGAAAATGAAGCTGTTCTGTTGTTAGAGCCAACTGGAAGCTCACTGGGAAAACTGAAAAGTTGCTTGTGTCTACACAAACACATGCTGCTGCCCTGTGGGAAGCTGTTTGCTGGCATAAAAGACACTTGGAAATTAAATATAAAACTAACGGCACAGCGTTCTATTTGTGATGCTCGGCTGCAGGCTTAGCTTTGCACATTGTTGATGTTAACTTCAACAAGCACAGCACTATATTTATTATTCAAGAGGAGTGTATATTTGGTATTAAGAAAGAAAGCCTTTCTCAGGGTAAAGAATGGGAATAGCTAATGGATGTTTATTTTGTTGATGCCTCCTGAAGATCAGTTTCATGGCTGCTTTCCTGGAGGCTTTATTTTTGGAGATACTGGTGGTAGTTGGTGATGTTAAAGAGTAATACTGCGTTATGTTAAGAACTGGACAAAGCGCAGTACAGCTATTGTCATGTCTTTATTCGGGTATGTTCCGTAGAAAGCATTTAAAGCAAGGTCTGATGAGAAGAGTCTGAGGGCGCTGGGGCTGTTCAGCCTGGAGGAGACTGAGGAGAGATGCCATTTCTCTCTCCACAACTGCCTGAAAGGAGCTTGTAGTGAAGCAGGTGTTGGCCTCTTTTCCCTAGTGACTAGTGATAGGACAAAAGGAAATAGGGTCAATTTGTGCCATGCAAGGTTCAGATTGGATTTTAGGAAATATTTCTTCACAAAAGGAGTGGTGAAACCTTGGAACAGGCTGCCCAGGGAGATGGTAGATAGGGTGTTTCAGAAGATGTTTAGTGATTGAAGGTTGTAGGGCAAATGGTTAGACTTGATGATCATGAAGGTCTTTTCCAACTTTGATGATTCTATGGAAATCCTCTTACAAAGTCATCTGAGCTGATCCACAGCTCAAACTCACTAACTACCAGCAAGAGAGTAAGAAAATTCCCCTCTGTGAAACATTGTCAGGAATGGTACCTATACTGTAGAGCAGCAGTTACTTTGGCATACTTTTACTCCAGGCCCTTTTAGGGAAGGGTTAGCAATTCACTGGGTCATGTGTTTATTAATTCCAGGCAGAATGGTTTTTATTCATTTTATTCATTCTGATTGAATCACCCAAGTAATAAATTTGCAAGTGTGTTGTACAGACCAACTGTAATCCATCTTGCAAAACAACAAAAAAAAAGGTGAAAATTACAACAACAGCCTCCCTTGCCAACAAAGTGACATCAGAAATGGTGTTTCTTAGCTAGGTTTATTTCTGGAGATTGTTTATGTTGCTTTGAGTTTATTTGGGCAGTGGCAAGGGTGGACTAAGTTCCTAAAAAGGAAAGTGTTGTTTAAAACTGCAGGAAAAAGATTATGAGGAGTGGAAGCCACCCAGCTGAGTATCTTTGCTGTCCTTTGCAAAAGACTGTGCTGCTAAAGAAACACTGAAAAAACCTTCGAAGTGAAGGGAAAGTACTTTAAGTTTGTCCTTTTCAAATGGAAAACTCCATTTAAAAGGGATCTTTTGGTTAAGACTATCCTGTTAGAATGGCTAGAGTTGTTTCCTTGAGCACACTTCAGCTCCTGTGTGTAAGTGGCCTGGTTGTCAGGAGGACCAGACATCCAGCAAGAAAATCCTCTGAAGGTGGTATGGAATTATTCACATTAAAATCAGATCACCTGAGCTGGCTGAATGTAACTGTGATTGCTTTGGGCACGAGCTTTTACAAAGTTTGGTGTTTTTGCTGGTGATTGAACTTGCAGGTTTACCCTGGTGTGGAGTTCAGGGCTGAGGAGTGAGAGACTCCTCATCCATCTCCCTGTGGTCCAGGCAGCCATCTTCCAGCCAAAGCATGGAGTCAACTCTTCTGTAACTCCGGTGCCTTCTTTCCTCCCATAATTGTTTCTCTACACTGCTGCACTTCTCCCGCAGCAGACTCGGCATCCTCCTGCTCTTTCCTAAACAGCATCATTCAATTTGTCCTGCTCTCAGTTCTCACCTCTTTGTAAGGTGAAACTGCTGGATTCCAGGTATCATTCACTGCAAACTGTACACAGATCTCAATTAATCATTTTCTACCTGTTTAGAATTAAAATTGTCAAATGGAGGAGTCTAGGTTTAGTTTTGGGAGCTCCCAAAACTAGGTTTAGTTTTCTGGGGAGCACCCCACATATACATGAGCATGTATGTGAGATAGCAGCCACATGTCTGCCCAGCATATGTCTGAAGCAGACACAGTTTTGAGTAGATATGCTTGATGCTGCTTTTTCAGGGTCATTTTCTCTCTTTTTCTCAGGAGGTAGCCCAGCTCAGTTCCTTTGCCCTCTAGAGCTGTTAGGTAGTTACCAAGTCTTGTGTGAAGAAATAGGTGCGTTAATGCTGCAAGGAAGGAAAACAAAACACTTCCATACTATGAATCTCAGTATTTTGATGTCAGTGGTTTATGTGCTCTCCATGGTATGCTGTTGTCTCAGAGTCTGGGCCTTGTGCTTGGTCTCTTGCCTGTAGGTTGCCTGCTGCCTAACAGAAAAGAGACTGGAAGAGCAGTGTGTGAAATATCAGACCAAGGCTCTGTCATTTTAACTGCCTGAAGAATGAACTGATAACCTGCAGGCAGTGCAGAATGGTCCCACAGGGAGGGTAAATGCAGGTTGTCTTCATTTCAAGGATATTCTAAATCAGATGAAAGATCTCAAGTGAAAGTTTGGATTCCTGCTAACACACAGAGGGACATTTATCAGAAGCACAAAATGTTTAATTGAAAAATAACATACATGGATTCCTTCCAAGGTTATTTTTAACTTACATGTTTAATAATTGATATATAAAAATGTACTTGGAAGGTCACGTACTGCCACCTTGATCTCATACTGCTTCTAAGAAAACACTTCAGAATTGTATCCTGCCATTTGGTGAGAGACACCACATAGGTTGAGAAGCTTGGGAGTTATTTAGTGACGAATTTTTGTCTCTGGATAGCAAAGTCATTGTGCAGAAGATGAGGGGCTTTTGCTCAGCTCTTGTGGTGTGAGATGCTGAAATTCATACTGCCCCTCCATTTCCCAAGAGTGTTTCTCTCCTGTAAAGCTCCCCCTGTAAATGAAGTTAGGCCCCTTATACCGTTTTTATATAATTGTATATTATACAATTTTAACAAATATATTACACAAAACTGCAAGGTTTTATTTCATTCATACTTTAGATATTTTATTTGATTGTATAGCTCAATAGGAACTGGAAAATACCTGTAGATGCAGAGTGCTGTCTGGAAACTGGTTGAAACATTATTTGGATGCAAGATAACTTTCTTTAGAGACTAGTTCAGTTCTTCCATCAGCATTGTCATCATTTTTAAGAGGCATCATTTAAGAAGGTTGTGTGCTGTCATTCTCTGCATGGTCCAGAGATTTAATTAAATTGGAAATTACAAATTTTGAAAATAATTTCATTGGTGCTTTAAAGTACCTCTTCAATGATTCACTGCCTGTTGTGACTGAATTCCTTGAAGAGCCTTGTGAAAGAGCTTACAAATCAGTTTAAATAGGTCAGTAGTGTCACTCATGAAAGATGTTTTTTCAAACACTTCATAGGAAATTGGTATCTCAAAACCAGAGTTGGGAAATAGCCTAAACTAAAGGGCTGGCAAGGTAGCGAATAAACAGAGCTAATCTGAGTGTTCTTATTTGTGAAACACTGAGATGGGAATCAGTACATGTGTATGTTTTGAAATTGCTCCAGTGTTTATAATAGTTACTCCTGTTACACAACTGAAGCAAGCACTGCTAGAAAAGCACCCACATATTTTTCAATCTCCCAACGTAATGGCACAAATTTAGTCCATTATAGAAAGAAGTAAAAACAGCTGTTAAACATGAACACAGAGCTTATAAAAAATCTAGGCTGCGCCTTGTTTTTAAGGCTCATTATAATACAGTATTCACAGAGAAAGCTAAACATAGTGTGCGTTTGCTGAACATATTAATCAACCACATGGTTCCAGTAACATGCTGTGGAGTTGTGCTCATGAAACTGTTATTGTCCATCTCAGTGTGTAATGGAATTTTTCTGTCTGCTTTGTCTTTGGCAACCAAAATAGCTGCCATGGGTACTGTATGTGCAGTTGAGGTGTATAAGATCAAGCATGTCTGAGAAAGATCATTAGCTCTGAACCCAGACATAATGCAGTAAAAAGGCACTAAGGTTATTTTGTATGATTTAGAGCATCTAAAATTGTATAGAATGAGAACAGCAGCATCTCTACTCGTCCTAATTTATTAACAACACTGTTTTCATTTACTTTAGGAATGACTGTACCAGAAGAAGACGCTGATGTGGGGCAAGGCAGTAAATATTGCCTTGTGGCGATAGGAAGGCTTCAGGTAATGCCAGTCTTTCCTCATACAGCTTTGTGGCTAAGTTGTAAATTATTTGCCCAAAGTTCTAATACTAGGCCACCACTTCCAGCATGCCTACTACAAAATGTGAAGTGTGACTTACATGATCGAAGAATGATTTGGGTTGGAAAGGATCTTAAAAATCATCTAGTGACAACTCCGCTGCCATGGACCCCAATCTTTAAAAAGGGAAAGAAGGAAGATCTGGGTAACTATAGACCGGTCAGCCTCACCTCCATCCCAGGAAAGGTGATGGAACAATTTGTACTAGAGGCTGTTTCCAGGCACATCAAGGACAGGAGGGTCATTAGGGACAGTCAGCATGGCTTCACAAAGGGAAAGTCATGCTTGACCAACCTGATAGCCTTTTATGAGGGTGTAACCAGGTGGATGGATGATGGCAGAGCCGTGGATGTCGTCTATCTTGACTTAAGAAAGGCATTTGACACGGTCTCTCACAGCATCCTTGCAGACAAACTGAGGCAGTGTGGGCTGGATTTTCGGGTAGTGAGGTGGATTGTAAACTGGCTACAGGGTAGAAGTCAGAGAGTAGTGGTCAGTGGGACAGAGTCTAGTTGGAGGCCTGTATCTAGTGGAGTGCCCCAGGGATCGGTGCTGGGACCGGTCCTGTTCAATCTATTCATTGATGACTTGGATGAGGGATTGGCATGCACTGTCAGCAAGTTTGCTGATGACACAAAGCTGGGTGGTGTCGCCGACACCCCTGCAGACTGTGCTGCCATTCAGCGAGATCTGGACAGGCTGGAGAGCTGGGCAGAGAAAAATCTAATGAGCTATAACAAGAGTAAGTGCAGAGTCTTGCATCTGGGCAAGAACAACCCTAGGTACCAGTATAGGCTGGGGACTGACCTGTTGGAGTGTAGTGTAGGGGAAAGGGACTTGGGGGTCCTGGTGGACAACAAGATGACTATGAGCCAGCAATGTGCTCTTGTGGCCAAGAGGGCCAACAGCATCCTGGGGTGGATTAGAAGAGGGGTGGTTAGCAGATCAAGAGAGGTTCTTCTCCCCCTCTACTCTGCCCTGGTGAGACCACACCTGGAGTATTGTGTCCAGTTCTGGGCTCCTCAGTTCAAGAGGGATGTGGAGCTGCTGGAGAGAGTTCAGCGTAGGGCAACAAAGATGATAGGAGAGGTGGAGCACCTCCCTTATGAGGAGAGGTTGAGGGAGCTGGGTCTCTTTAGCTTGGAGAAGAGGAGACTGAGGGGTGACCTCATTAATGTCTGTAAATATGTGAGGGGTGGGTGTCAGGAGGATGGCACTGGGCTGTTCTCGGTGTCATGTAGTGATAGGACAAGGGGCAGTGGTTGTAAGCTGGAACATAGGAGGTTCCACATCAACCTGAGAAGGAACTTCTTCACGGTGAGGGTGACAGAGCACTGGAACAGGCTGCCCAGGGGGGTTGTGGAGTCTCCGTCACTGGAGATATTCAAGACCCAACTGGACAGGTTCCTGTGTGACTTGGTCTAGGTGATCCTGCTGTTGCAGGCAGATTGGACTAGATTGTCTTTCGAGGTCCCTTCCAATCCGTAATGATTCTATGATTCTATGGACAGGACTTGTTTAGACTATGTCAACAGAGCAAAATGAAAATGTGAGTTCAGTCCAAATGCATGTTTAACCCAGCAACAGCAGCAAAGATGGTCCTGAAGCACAAGCGTGTACAGATCTGCTATTCTCTAGGGTGCAGAGGGCTGGAATGTTCTAGATTGTGAGAAACGTGGGAAGCACAGGTGCTACAGATGCTAGGTTAAAAGCGGCCTCCCAATATCTGGTCTCTCACTGGTTCTCTATGGCTAATCAACTACTTGAGAAACTGATTGCAGGAGTTATTCTGAAAATGATAAAGAAAAATCAGTTGAGAGACACTTCACAAATAACAACTTATTCTCAGTGTGTATCGTAGCGTACATGCAGATGTGATGTTAGCCAGGGAACTGTGACAATAAAATTTTACTTCCTTTTTTCCAGATAGTTGAAATTGGTATTTTACAGTTTTTTTGTCCACTGCTGATGGGACATCTGAGCAGGAGCTAGAGCAGTCATGATGAGTCTCCTTCAGAGCAGCAGGGAAGCTAATTTTTATCTTCCCAGTTGGGGAATTCTGCCGTGGGTGAACATGTTTGGCCCCCTGCGTGATCTCCTGTTGGCCTGCACTCTTTGCCATCTGCTAGGATGGCACTGCTCCTTCTGATGAGGTAGAGTGATCCTTTCATTAGAGCACAGGTGCCATGCCTGCCTCACTGGAGATGAACAGCCTGCACATCACTGAATTAGCACTTCAGAGCATCTCTCCATTGCGATGGAAGGGCTGCAGAAGAATTGCATGATGGTCTTTAGGCTAATCATGCTTTAATGATAAAGGGTAAGATATTCCACTAATGGGATGAATGAAGTTGTGAGGATTCAAATGTTACAGCTGCCAAAGGTGATTTCTGAGAAAATCACATTAGTACTGTGTGGAGTGTCAAAACATCTGTCATGTTAGCAGAGCCAGCAGAATGTGTGAGGGAGGGCAGGAGGCGGCTCCATGGATGTGTTTAGTCGCAAAGGAGTCAAGGTGCACATATTAAAAATGCCATTCTGCAGCAGCAAATTGAAATCCTGCGTGTAGTTAACAAGAAGGCAGCAAAGAAAAAAGGTTTTGCTCAGTTTGCACTGGGACCTGGTTAACAGAGATAACACTGGAAGTTGTAGGAAAAGCAGTGGTCTCATTTTTTTGCCCTCATAGGTGGCAGTGGATATGACATGGCCTGACTGAACAGGTTTTGGCTGGAGAGCTGGAAATGCATCATTCTCTGATGAAATTTCAGGAGCATTTATAGGAGGACTGGTTTTTTCACTAAAAGCAGCCACATGGTCGTTCTACCTCTGTAGAACCTTGTGCAGGTACTCTGGCTGTTTCAGGTGAGGTTCATCTCACTTAGAAGTTGAGTGTTTACTCAGAGCTGGTCCTGTTGCATATGTCTACAGATAATGAGTTGGCCTATTGTAGAGATCGACCTTCCCATCCTAAAATGGATGGATTGAATTGTCCTCTGCAAGTCTCTCATTCTTGGTTAACAAAGGTAGGAGACAAGATGCCTAACTTTAATGTGGGGCTGCAGAGTGAGATGAAGCCAGCTGTACTTTTGTTCTTCCTATATCCACCCTTGGGAACTTCTAGTGTAGTTGTTTTCCTGCTGTGCTATGAAGCCTAGGTAGGTGCCATGGAGTGACTTATTTACCCTGTGAACTAGAGTAAGAGCTGTTTGTGTCATTTATCTGTGCTGTTGCTTTTTTTATGGCTTGCTTCAGTAGTTATTACTCCTCCAACAGATTTTCTTCAGCTGTGTAATTAATTTTGACTTAAGGTGACTGTTCTATGAGGTAATTGCTGTGGACTTCATTGGTTGCAGGTAACCAGCTCTCCGGTGTGCATGGACATGAACGGCATGTCCGTCCCAACTGAGTTCTTGTCTAGGCACAACTCTGATGGAGTCATCACTTTTGTAGACCCAAGGTGCATCAGTGTCATTGGCTACCAGCCCCAGGTCAGTAAGTCGCTGTAAATGTGGAGACATGTTAGAGCTAATGATAAAATTGTATTTGTGTATGTATTTGTACAACAGCACAGATACCATGTGGGACATGATGCCTGCAAACCTGATTTTATGTTTGTTCCTGATGAACTGAGAAGTCCCATTAAGAGGGGTAGATCTGTTGTCTGCAAGGATTACTTACAATCTCCATGTGGGTTTATGTTATGGTTGGGATGTTTTACACAGCTTTATGTTTTATTCTAGGACCTTCTGGGGAAAGATATTTTAGAATTCTGCCATCCCGAAGATCAAAGCCATCTGAGGGAGAGTTTCCAACAGGTGCTGCTTCCTGCTTCTTTTCTTCTGCCATGTACTTACTATTTTCATAAAAATTTTATTCAGAAAAGTAGATTTTACTTTTTCTTTCAAGGTGTTTTACAAAACAATTTATTGATCAGTTACTAATCAGTTAAGCTGTATAAATGGAAGTCTAAACTGCGGAATTTGCTGTGGATAAATAACCTTCTTATACATTTTTGGTTTTTAGATTACAATTACAATTGTAATCTAAATTGTAATCTTAATTACAATTAAAAATTGGCTGAATGTTCACTGCACAGTTAGGGCTGTTTTGGAGATATCTGCATAGGTCCTGCACATTGGTAACAGAGATTATTTACCTTGTGAGGTAGGCTGTTGATCTGGAAGTAGTTAGATGTCTCTGTAGTGGTGTATGGTTTATGAGGTAAATTCTCTGCTAGCATCAGTGCCATCCTTCACTCTTAAATGGAGCTACGCCACTTTACTTTGACGGACAATTTGTCCCTTCTCTCTACCAGGAATGGAAATAAAGTCAGAAGTAAGAAAAGAAATACAACATATTGAAAAAGTTACTGATCTGGATTTGTTTTTTTCAGTGGGCTACATTTACAATGGCATTTATAGAGGCATTGTGTAGAGGTTGTTGTTTCAAACTGAAGTAGGTATACAGTGGGACTGTTTTCTTCAAGCCTTCTGCTTGCTGATGTTTTTTTTCAGCTCTGCTCCTTCTGCTCTGGAAAGTGCATTGTAGTTTAGATGATCAAATTGGTTCCAGATTTTCTGACAGCCTGTAGCACAACCAAGTTCTGTTGATCCATCTTGTGTTGTATTTTCATCTGTGAAACATGAAGTGACCTCTAAAATAACTTGTATAGCCAGCACTATTCAGGTATGGCATGCAAAAACAGAGCTTGAAAAGCCTCTCTGGGAAAATAACTAAATGTTGCTCTGTGGACACAGATTGTGAAGCTGAGTTTATAGTCTTTACAGAAACATTTCTGATAGTTTAAGACACCAGTGTTCTTGGACTATTTCTCACTCCTCCCTCTACAAGCAAAGACTACCAACCCTATTGCTGAGCTAGCAGGAAGGACTATGTGAACACTCTTCATCCACTTCATGTCACTGAATGGTCAGAGGTCAAAGCAACTAAAGATTTTTTAAATTCAAAATGTTGAGAGTTAGATGCCTGAAGGAGGTCACTACATCCACTCACCTTTTCTGTCCTCCCTTGGTTGGGGGGATGATGCTGCAGCTGAACCTTCCTGATTGATAACTGTCACCAGCAGTCAGGTCCTACTGCTTCTGCCTGACCTCCTCCCCACCATTCTTAGTATCCTGATACTAGCACAGATAGACTTGTTGGGTAGACTAGCTAAGGGAGACTAGTTTTGAGCTGGTTCAGCTCCCTGGACTTGTGCTGGATCACATCAGTGGCCCATGAGTAGCAGCAAGAACTCAAGTGCTGTTTTTCACTAATGCCCAAATGATTGATTCTGCTAATTCATTGAAGACACAATGAAAGAGCTGTTGGCTCATAACCACTGAGCTCAGCAGGGCTGACTGATTAACATTTGAGGGTCCACACTTGAGAGAGAGATGAAGCTGTGGAAAGCAGGTGGTGCATCCCTGAGCTGGATGTCTTCATTGCCACTACTCAGTGGTAGGCAAGTGTGTAAACCATTTGCTGCATCAAGGACCTACAGGGTTTGCTTAAATTCATATAAAAAACCAGCACAAAAAGTGCAGATTAGAAATGAAAGTTCCTGTTCCCTCAACCTGTGTCCAATCTATGTGAATATTGTGCCATTTCTTTAGGAGGGAATTCCTGTGTTGGTATATTTTTGGTGAGTACAGTATCAATGTGATTGGGGCTGTTACTTCAATCCTTCAGTAAAAGCCTGAAGTAAAGAGTTAAGCTATGCAGCAGGTGGTTTTTATTTCTAAAGAATGTAAGAAAGTTAAAGATTCACTTCCAAATACTTTGTGCTGTCTTGTTTGTGTGTGCTGCTTTAAGACAGTTCAGGATTTTCCCACCAGCCATCCCTGCATTCTATATGTTATTGCAGAATTACTGTTTGCTTAATTCAGACTTCAGGACAATAGATCACTGCACTTTGTTTTATTAATGTTAGTTTGGCCTTAGACATCTTTTCACTTAAAGGGTAACTGTGATTTCTCTTTTTTTAATACCTCTCTGAAAACTTGACATTTCTGATTTGCTGACAGTATCAGAGCTGGGTTGGTGCTTAACAGAGGGAAGGTTTTGCAGTTTTTGGTCAGTTGCCAGCATCCATCTCAAAGCTTTTACTTCCTTGGGAAGATAAATTCATTCATCAGGGTGGGAAAATTAGGCCAGAATAAGATAGTCTCAAGGCCAAGATCAACAAATACAAGTTAGTATCAAAGGACTCAGAATACAGCTATTTGATATCCAGTAGGATGCTATTCAGATTGGATACTTTTACACAAACTCTGTGTTTTTTATCCTGGGTGTGGTACTAGAAAATTGCTGATAAAAGAATGTTGCTCACTGAACGCAAACTGCAGAAGCATTTAAAAAAACCCCAAAAGGCATTTACCTCAGCAGTAGTTTGAACTTGCCTGGGCATTGCCAACACTTGTTGTGTCTTCTGTTTGCACTTTTTCCATTTAATCCTGGATCCAACTGATCAATTTGAAATGCAGACCTTTGGAAAAACCAGGACTGGAACATTTTTCCTAATCTAATTGTTTGTTGATCAAGACAGAGGGCAAATACTGGGTTTTTTGCTTTTAGAGAATACAAGCTGCAGAGAACTAATAAAAAAATAGATTCCAGTGGATAAGAATTAAGCATCCACAATGAGATATGGCATTTATCTGCAGTAGAACTTCCCTGAGGCACCAATGAGATAGCTTGGTGGAAAAGCAATAAAAAATAAACAGAGATAGCCCAGGTAAGTGCCAGCTGAATGACTTGAAGCTGTCTAAAGTTCTATTGTGGCTTAAACCAAGGCTGTTAGATAATACATAAAATGCAGTTACGGTGCCAGTGTGCAAGTGTTGTCTGAGTGTACTTCTTCAGCTGGCTGCTTCTTACTTCTTACTTGATGCCCAACAAAACTTGAGCTACTCAAGACTGAATTTGAACTCAGTATTGCCAGACATCTGAATTCTTAGGCATAAACAAACGGACTGTCCAAGCTAAGAATTTGCTCTCTGTTTTTGTTAATGCTGTTAAAATGGATAGTGGCTTGTTGGTATTCTGTTCGTTCAAAGGCTGGTTCGCTCATTTTGAAAACTGGAATCAACTTTCTCATTAGCACTTTGCCATCATAAATGGTCCTACAGTGTGTTTGGGGAAAAAAAACGCAAACAGACATGGTTTCTGAAAAAAGGCCATCTTTCTTCAGTATTACCCTCCATGTTTATGCTGGTGTGTGATTTGGTGTATCACATCTATTAATTGTATATCTAAGGTATCCAGGCAGATAGTTAACCTCGCAGTACATTTTGTCACCGACTTTTGTTTCAGCTGCAGTGTTTGGTTTATGGTTTGTGTATAAATATTTGAAAGATCCTCAGTTTGGTCTTTGTCAAGTTCTCCATAAGCAGTCCAATTAAAACCTTCATAAAGCTTCCATGTGGGGATAACAGGCACCACCTGTGTCTGTATTCTAATATACAGGCTGCAGAATGACATTTTGTACGACAAAGCATGAGGGTTTCATCCTGAAGGAAATAGCTGCAAACATGAGTCAGATTTTGCTTATTTTCTTCAAATTTAGCATCTCTAGGCTGCATCCATAGCCTCCTGTAAGCCAGACACAAAACAAACAGGACACTGTTGTTTACTATTCATTTGCACAGCAAGTAGTAATCTCCTTTTAATCATCTTTCCAAATGGTTTTGCAGGTTGTGAAACTGAAAGGGCAAGTCTTGTCTGTGATGTATCGTTTTCGTACCAAAAACCGAGAGTGGATGCTGATCAGAACCAGCAGCTTCACGTTTCAGAATCCTTACTCCGATGAGATTGAATACATCATCTGCACCAACACTAATGTAAAGTATGTGCTTTGACAGGTGCTCGGGTGCATGTGTTTGAAAGAATGCGAGAATTGATTTTTGCTGTAAAGCACATTCCATGTCTAGCTGCATTTGTTGTTCTGTGAAAGTACAGTTTAGAACAGGGTTTTTCTTCATCATGAGATCTCACAGTGTAGCATCCTGTGATGCTTCCAGGACCTGACTGCAGTGGAGAGAGTCATCACTTATCTGTTATGTCATTAGAAAAGCCCATTGATCTCAGTCCAGGCTGCCTTAAACAAGCACAGAGCTTCCAGCAGCAGACCAGCTGTCACGATAGCGCGGGAAGATTAGTCTGATTCCTAAGCCAAAGAGAAAATTGCACGGCCATGTTCATTCTGATTATACTGTTGTGTCATTCTGGACATCTTCTCCTCTAGTTATGCCTACTGCCACGCCCTGTGAAAGCTGAGTGTCGTTTTGCTAGAAGGCTGGAGTGGCAAGGGTGCCTGATACTCACTTCAGATTTGTTGAAATATCCCCAAGCAGCATGGAGACACATCCGACCCCTTATCTGGGGAAATTAAATCATCCTGACTTTGAATTAATGCTTTCAAAAAGCTGTTATTAGACCTCACAGGAGGTGGTCACCCAAGATGTGTAGTGGAAGATTGGTCATTCTGTAGCTGAGCAAAGAAACTTTTAAAGCCTCCTGAGTTTTGAGCCAGTTAACTGTAGAAGCTGATTGGGCCATTGCTTTGTAGTGAGGTGGCTTTTTATAAATATTTCTTCTTTCCAATATAAACAATCTATTTCTAAAGTGAATAAAGTAAAATCTGCTTCTGATCTGACCAAGGATTTTTCATCACACTTTTAGCTTAGAAGAAATTGGAAAATAGGAAAAGAGGAAATAGGAGAAAAAAAAGGAAAAAAAGGAAATAGATCTCAACCTGCTAGACCGTTAGCAGAGATGCTGAATCATAGAATCATTACAGATTGGAATGATCAGTCTATGAGTGGAAATGCATTCTGAGAGCTCCACTTGCAAAATCAACCCCCTGGAGCTTTGACATTTGAGCTTAGAAAGCTAACGGGTGTCTCTGGCTGTTCCTTGGTGAGGTCCTCTGACCATGACATATTTGGACTAGAAGGGCTGTGCTTGTGCTCACTTGAAAACCAGCATCACAATCATTTTGCTGATTTTTTTTCTGCATACCCAGAGTTGGACTGAAACAACTGAAGAGTTAAGCACATTAAAAACAATCAAATGTTTAGAAACCAGACAGCTAAATATCTCCCTGTCTACACTGTCCATCAAACCACATTTCTGCTGTTTGTGTTCCTTCTGTATATACACAAACAGGCAGAATAAAAAGTGACTTCTGAAATCCATCCCAGGATAGCTTAATTGTGCTTTGTTCCCCAGAGCTCACAGATCAAAAAATTGGGGCTCTAGATGCATGTTATGTTTACTCTGAGAATGTTTTTTCCTGAGCCTCTGCTATGCTGTTCCACTTGGCATCGCAGCACCTACTGTGCTGAATAGGACTGTGTGAGCTTCTGGCTCTTGTTATATCTCTCCTGCTAGTTTTGAATAACAACACAGAAATGTTGACCTAATATGGAAGTTGCCTGCTGCTGCTTTGACAGAGAATGTTCCCTCTCTCCTGTCATGTAGAAAACGTTCTAGTCTTATGGCAAGATACAACCCTGTTATACATCTGCTTTTGAACAGCAGAAAGAATGCCTTATTCAGATTGTTCTGTTTTTCCCCTGCTCTCAAGCATTTCCAGAGGGGACTGCTGTAATGTTGTGCTGCTTCTGCCTGTTTCTAGATTTTTAAAATTCTGTTTGTCACATTTGGGGTCATGTTGTGACCTCTGAATTCCTAAATGCTCTGTAGAATTGTAGGTCCTGGTAAGGATTTCCACCAGTCTTTGCATGTGGCCATCTTTACATGTTGGTGGAAGCGTCAGGTGCTCTGGATCCAGCAAAGTGTCTCACACAGGGTCTGAGCAGGGCTGCCTTCCACTGTGCAGCTGCAGGCGGTTCAGCACAGGGACAGATTTTGATTTTTTTATTTACCGACTCCATAAAAAAGAGGTTTGAGGCAGTTAAAAATTCATGTGAAATTGTAGCCCAAAGTTCTGGGTGTAAAACCATTTTTAACTTAGGCTAATTTCCAGCCACAGCATGTATGTCTGGGTGTCTGTTAACAGAAGAGCTCGCGTTTTGCGTAGATCAGGGAACAGAGTTTTCACAGAAGACTGTAGAGGGCAGTGGTGGTTCCAGTTGTGGAGGGATTAATTGACTTGATTTTATTTACTTTTTTGTTGGCTTGGTTTGTTTGGTTTGGTTTTGAGGTGGATTTTTTTTCCTTGGTTTTGGTTTGGGTTTTTTTAATATACTCCTTTGTAGCTTGAAACAGCCAGTTTCCCAAACTTGCTTTTGCTGCGAAAGGATAATGAAACATTAAGTTCAAATGTTCACTTAGTTCTTTGCAAAAAAAAAAAAAGACAAGAACAACTTCTCTCAGTTTCTCCTGGGTGTAGCCATCCAAGAGAAACTTCCTGGAAAAATGAAGCATTTGTGCTGGGTCTGGCTGAGAAGAGTTCCTTGTTTGACCACGTCTTCCTGGGTAGTCGGGACTGTTTGATTTCCAAACAAAAATAATTATTATGGTCAGCATTTATTTAAGAGAAATCTAGAGCAGTGTTTGAGTAAAACAACCTGTCATGGTGGTGACAGACAAACCCATGTAAAAGTCTTTGAGTGCATAGAAGAAAGATCTGTTTCTGATCTTTATGGAAATGGTGGTGTTTCATTTTTGGAAGTCCCAAAGCCTTGTGTTGTGCTGTGTGCATTTAGGAATCCTACAGTTGTCTTGAGTCTCAAGACTTTTGCCTCACAGTGAACTGGTGCTGATCTCTGCTGGAGGCAGCCTGTCAGATGAGTCAGATTTTGTCTGTTTTGGATTCTCAGGGGCCAATATACTGAAGAGATTGACTGTTCTTATTAAATTCCAGTGTATGGTAGTGATGCTAAGGATGTACTTTCTTATGAACCCCGTACCAGTGGGCTATCTGATCTCTCAAGGCAGACCCTTTCACATGGGTAACAGACTCTGAAGCTGTAGGCTAAAAGAGGGACATTTTTGAGAGTTTCTGAAAAAGGTTTTTACAACAGCAGTCCCAAGGCTTCTCTTACTCCCTTTTGTTCTGGATCAGACAGGAATCACATGTATGTATTCCATAAAAATAGCTTGGTAGGGATTCAGTAGTATTGCTCTTCTCTAACATAGGACTGTTCACTTTAAATTTCAAGTGCTTTTTTGATTAATGTGAAGGAACAAGTTATTTCAGTGGTCACAGAGAGATTAATTCTGCTGAAATCCTCTCCAGTGTGAAAGGAACTTTCACAGAATCTTCCCCTTTCCTCCAAATCCATTTACTGAGGAAAATTAGAATTAACTTTGAAAACCTTAGATTTGCTGAACTGTTCAAGCCAAGGGGTTTCCTGGTTTCATACTGAACCTGAGGGTGATCCAAGAGTTCTTGCAGTACCAACAGTCCTGTGTTGACCCAGAGAGTACCTTATTTGCTCTGTTGGGTATATGTTAGAGCCAGAAAATTGCTCTTTGTTTACTCCATGAAGCTGTGAAACTGAAATTGAAATCAAGGATATTTTGAGGTTTGGTGCCAATGTCAGAAGGCATTTTGAGTTTTGCCCATGCTGGTAATAAGCTCTTGTTCTCGATTATCTTTACGAAAATTATCTAGCAGTTGGGTGACTGAAGGGACTGGCATGTGTTGACCGTTCAGTCAGAAAGGCTATGAGACAGCAAGATGTGAAGCAACCTCGACAGCAGCTCTCAGCTCTCCCTGCTCAGCTGGTTCATGATTTGCTGCAGTTTCTTTCAGGTTTCAGGCATGATTTGAACTGTTTATGTGGGAGCAGCAGACAACAGCAGAAGATGCTAACCTAATAAAGTGTAGCGTAGCTTGCACGGAGTTCAGTGAAGATACTCTTTTGAGTATTTGATTTTCCTGGGATTTGGGAGGTTGCTCCCAAAGTTCAGTGCTGTTAACACAATGTGTATTTATATTGTACTGCTGGTTAACAAATAGTAGAGATGAAAGATAGAGAAGGATGAAGGAGCACTAAGTTAGAAGTGCCTGCAAAACAAATGCCTAGTAAGAATGCTGTTTTGTTTGGCTCATTGGTGAGTGTAGGGCTGAATCAAGAAAACATACTTTATACAGAACAGAAGAGACCTAATGTGCTGTTTATTGACACACGCACCAAGTCGCTGGTAATAAAAACAGATGAAACAGTGTAATTAGCTTTCACGTTAACAACAGGATTTAATGGGTGTTTATTGTCTACAGGATGGTATTTAGAGAAGCTTCCCCATAGATTTGTGGAGATTAAATTACCTCCTGTAGTTCTGTTAGAATAGTACACACTTTATGCTTGCAAACAAAGGATTTCTTTGCATTCCAGAGGTGACTTTTAGGAATATTCTGTTGGCTAAAATAATTTGGAAAATCCACGACTCTCTAATGACCTAGAGGATTGACTTTTTTTCATGCTACGCATAGCACAAAAGTGATTGACTTAGAGCAATCGACTGCCTTGACTTGTGCAAGGCATTTGACACTGTCTTGCATGACATCCTTATCTCTAAACTAGGAAGACATGGATTTGACAGATGGACCGCTCAGTGCATGAGAAGTTGGCTGGATGGTTGCACTCAAAGGGTTGTGATCAAGATGACCAAATGGAGATCAGTTGTGAGTGCTGTTCCTCAGAGGTCAGCTTTGGGTCCAGTGTCATGTAACATCTTTGCTGGCAACATGGACAGTGGCACCGAGTGTCCTCTCTGCAAGTTTGCCAAAGACAGCAAGCTGAGTGGTGGCGTGGTTGTGAAGCTGGAAGGATGGGAGACCATCGAGAGGGACCTTGACAGGCTTGAGTTCTGGGCCTGTGCAAACTGCATGAGGTTCAACAAGCCCAAGTGCAAGGTACAGCTGGCACTTGAAAACGTGATTTAGTGGGTATGGTGACATTGGGTTGATAGTTGGACTAGATGATCTTGGAGGTCTCTTTCACTCTTAATGATTCAATGAATCCTGCTAATTGTGACCAAGTGCAAACAAGAAAGCAGCTGTTAATGGAAGCTGCAAAACATTTCGATAATCTCCCAACTGCTGTGGTTCTCTGTCATTACACAAGCAGTCGTCCTTGAGATGCTGCAATGCCAGAAAACTCCCAGCTACGCCCTAGGGACTGGTGCAGTACCCTTTGTGGTACTGGCCCATGGCAGAGACAGGAATTCTGCCTTCTCCATGGCTGTGATGCTGCTTCAGACAAGGGCCTTTCCTTTTCACAGAGAAATCTCCAGTTGTGCCTGTGTATCAGCTGGCCTGTTGGCTGCAAGCTGCCTTTCGCATGAAGTGCTGCAGTGAAGCTGATACTGTGGCCGTGCTGTTCATGGCTGTGGGACAGCTCAAACCCAGCTCTGTACTGGCAAGATCATGTGGCTCTGGTGCTCTGCTGTCTCAGATTGGCACTGAGGCAAAGCTGAGATTGTCTGTCTGCAAACAACCAAACAAACCTGTGCTCATACAAGTGAGGATCCTAATTACCCACTGTGGGGATGCTATAGATTCTGATAAGAAACCGTATGTTCACATTTTAAGGGTAAAATTCTGGTCTTACTGCATCAGTAGCACTTTTTCCTTTCCTTTCCAGAGGACTGCGTTTTACTTCGGATGCACTGTGGTTTTTTTGTGTAGAATTTGATTTGTTACAATAACTTCAGCAATTAGTATAACTGTCTGGTTTTTTTTAATTAGAAGCTTTGAATTAGTGTCTTTTCAGAATTAAAAAAAAATGAGTGAAGAAGTAGAACAGAATATTACAACTTGATTGAAGATCTGCTTGTTTTTAGGAGTGGGCGATATTTGTGGAATGTGAATATGCCTGATTTAAGCAGCCATTCTGTGCTGTCCTACAGGTCACCTGTTAGTTAATTCTCATGACTTCCCATGACTTTATCTGTTGCTGTTGGCTAACTGTCATAGTTAAGTAACAAGCGCCTGACGCTAAACACAAGCTAAGTACGTTTCAAGGATCTGCAGTTTTCAACACTGATGTTCTTTGTTCTGGCAGACAGCCTCTAGCGTTTATTAGATCTGGCAGTTTCATTTGAAGCAACTTTCGATTGCTGCTGAACATTTAATTTTTCCTAAATTCATATAATTGGATTAAAGCTATTACTTCCAGGGATTTTGATCTCATTCAGACAATGAATAATTTTGTTCCGTGCTGATTAGCACGAAAAGGAGACTTGTGTTTTCTGTTATGTTTGTCAACACAAGTATATTTTATGTTATGTCCTGTCTTGATTTTATATAATAGCACAAACAATTTATTTCTGGGCATTCAGTGCTTTCAAAAATTGTGCTGAATCTAGACATGAGGAGAGTAGAATCAAATCCTGAGGAGAGTAGAAACAAATTGTGTTGAACAAAGGATTTATATGCAGTTGTTTCTAGCTCAACAGGTTGGTTCCATTTGGTCTAACATGTTTCAAACAGAGCTTTGATCCTTTTTCCTATTCACTGGCATAATTCTGTGTTCATGTTACTGAAGGCTTCCTGTTTACTTCAGTAGGGTCAGTGAAGGGATCTGGTGTAGTCATTGTTAAATTGAGGAAGACATTCTTGATGTCAAAGTAGTGAATTCTTAAATTATTTATGAGAAGGTTGTGTTCCATTCTCCATTATTTACCCACCTACATGTCTGTGCTGTTACAGAAAAACTCTCTCTGTGACCTGTTACATTCCTGTGGCACAGCCTTCCTCAGGGAGAAAGCTCTGAAAACACATGCATCTCTCAGGAAAGGATTTATGCAGTCAAGAACAGGAGACCATGGCTGTTCCTTTTTGTATCTTAATTGGTTTTTGTAATGAAGTAATTTTGTCTCCTTTGCAGACAGCTTCAGCAGCAACAAGCAGAACTTGAAGTACATCAAAGAGATGGTCTGTCATCCTATGACTTATCTCAGGTGAAATTTCTCAAGTTTTTATTCAAAGCATAAAGCAGTGGCAGATTTCAGCAAAATTAATAATACATTGACGCTATTCCTGAACTCCTTGTCATCGGTTCTGAGGGAATTACTTTCCTTTGTGTGTCTCAACAGGTGTCTGTTCCAAGTATACCAGCTAATGTTCATGAGGGTGGAAAGTCTGTGGAAAAACCTGATGCTATCTTCTCCCAAGAGAGAGATCCTAGATTTGCTGAGATGTTTGCTGGAATAACTACTTGTAAGTGAATGTCTCTGATGTTTAATTTTTAATCTTCTATTAAACTTAGCTACATGATGCACAGCCCTTGGGAGAAGGAAGAAAAACTACAATGTGGCAGAGTAGTTTCCAAGCCTAAAGATGTTAGTCTTCAGAACTTGCTTTAGTTGATATTTCCCCTGTAGATTGTGAGTAAACTGAAGGAGAGGAGGACACCTGTCATGTAACCAGAGCAGCCTATTTCTGACTCTTCATTTCAGAGGGGCACCTTAAGCACTGTTCATAAATACTAAACATACCAAGCAGAACTAAGCAGGTTTTTTCTTTCGTAAACAGCAGATGTGTGGACCTGGTGCTTAGGTTCAGCCGTGATCTGGAAGTGCTGGATCAAAGGTTGGCCTTGACAATTTTAAAGGTCTTTTCCCACCAAAGATATCCCATGTTTCTCTAAATACATGGATTAACAAAGTTATCATGTGGCCTGCAGGTTTTTTTATGAAATCACCAGTTTTGTACTTACGATTTCAGAGGCACAGGCTGCCTCAGAGTATAGTAACACACTGGTTTTCTGGTCAATGGAGGCATCTGCAGTCTTGTTGTATGTTGGTGAGTCCTTGCTCTTCTTCCCTACAACTTTTGAACTTGTTGGAAAGTTCCTGTAAGTATCTTAGAAATATTATGTTCTTCTGTGTTTTGTGAAAGTTACTGGGAAGAGTCCTCACCAAAGGATTTCCAGCCCCATTCTAAGAGGCAATAGCCAACTTGTCAGTCAGGCAGATGTAGCTGCCTTAAACTAGCCCCAACCTGTGCTGCCTTTTGCCCTAACAGACAGGAGTCGTCGTGGAGGTGGGCAGCTGACAGGGTCATCCATAATATATCTATAGAAAGCCACGCTCATTAATTCCACTGCTCATGGAAGAGCTTGCTAATTGTTTATTGTTCTTAACTGTCCTCACCTAAAAAAGGGAAGTTTTTACATTTGTTTTAAATAAATCAACTTGAAATTGTCACATAGTGCATGAAGGAAACACCCCACAGGCTTTGACTGTGGGGGGTGTTGAGAGATGACCTCACTGCATTGGTTTCTGATGTCTGTCTTGGCGTTTTCAAATGGAGAAGGCATTGTAACTGCAGTATAGGCTTGATATTCTGTCCTCCTGTTCCTAGGACTTCTCTAACAGCGAAGTCAACAACTGAGGCCATAAAAGGGGTCTGTTAGAAGGTAGCAAGCCTCCTACCGAAACACCAGAGTATGTTTTTCCAGGCAAGAACATCTTGCTTTTATGCTGCCTTATTGGCTCTTTTTCAGGCAGTTCCCAACTGTTTGTGGGAAGGGGTTAGGGTTAAGGGTCTAGCAAGCTGTGGGGTAGCTGGGAGGTTATGTTCTTGAAATGCTGTTTCTCTTTTCATTCTTACCAATTTACAGGCTGTGCTTTTTTTGGGACATTTCACTCTGTCAGAATTTATCATGGGAGCTGTGATCAAGGTCCTCTCTGAGTGATTAAAAGAGGTGGTTCACAGTTAGACATGAGATTAAGCTGTCCAAAACCAATATTGACAAACCTGCATGCTGCCTGCCAGATATTTGCATTATGTTGATACTCAGTCTCATTCTTTGCTATGTTCTGTTAAAGTACAGGTTTGACACAGGGAGGTTGTTACCGTACACAGTTGCCACATGTCATTTAAAATCTAGACTTGGGAGACGAAGCCTGGCTTCACCAATTCATGCCAGTGCCTTCAAACATGGGATGCTGCAGTTCTTAGAGACCTTCATTCTACAGGCAGAAATCCTCATCCTGCTGGGAGCGGGGTACATCATTTGGCCAATGCAGTGATGGGGTTTAGAGAGAAACAGGGCTAAAGGTGCAGGTAAAGCACCAAAACAAACTAGGTTTTCAGTGCTGTACCAAACATGAGAGCAGAGAAGTAGTGCGTGTCAAACCCTGAGTGGGAGCATAGCTGGAAGAGATGTGGGCCAGATTCAGAGGCCGAATAGCATGCAGCATAACTCAGGAAAGAGATTTTAAAAGCTGTTTGTGATTAGTTTAGCTATTATCTTTGTCCTGGCCTCATCCTGAAGCACAGACCCTGGTAGCTGCCATGGCAGCTCTGCTCTGCTTGAGGAATTTCAGTTAATTTAGGGTACTGTCCATTTTGCTGGTGCATTATTTTCAAATGTCTAAAGGACCAGCAGGATTTTGGCTCGCTCGTCCATCCCTGAGGGTTTGGTCTTCCTGTAAAGGATGGCCTTAGGAAACAGGACATCTCATGCATGAATGACATAATTGCAAAAACAGGCAAAAGCATGAGTCCTTCTTCTCAGAGATATCCCAACCCATTCTCAGTTCTTCCTACTATACAGCCTTCTCTAGACCTTGTCCCCCTTTCTCCTTTGTTTTTATTGTGAGAGTGTAGGTTTGCAGCTCAGACTTCGTGTCTGTGCTGGGCAATGTGTAACCACTGAGGAATTTCTACATTGCAGAGAAAAAGCCATGACAGCTTGCATCAGTGACATGCACGCTTCTCCAAGGCTTTCTGTGAGGTAATCTGCGGTGACTATTTATATTTGCAAAGGGCTTAGATACTTTTGAGGAACGTAATGTAAGAAGAGCGTAGATAACAGAGAAGAGCTGGCTTGTGTTGGAGGCCTTTGATGAGCCACACTTCCAAGGTCTCTACAAGCTAGAGAAAACTAAAACGTACTTGGATGACTTGTGGGCTGTGTGAGCCTTTTGTCCAGGAGTGCATCTAGTGAAATGAGTGGGAAGCTGAAAAGAGCAGAGGGGAAAATGAGGAGGCAGACTTGATTTCTTGTCTTGTCACTGGTGTGCAGAACAGATGATTGCAAAGCCATCAGTGAGTCTGCAGTGTTTTACACTTAGAGGTAGTGAGGGAAGGTGGGGAAAGTAAATAAATGGTGGTGGAGCAGACCTTTAAATTATTTTAAGAAAAGTAGCAGTAGTGAGGTTTCCTTGGGCTTTGAAATAACCCAGTCCCAGAAAATTAAGGGACCAAATGCCACTGTTTCACCCAATCTCATTTAATTCAATTAGAGATTGATCTCCAGTTGCTACATTAAGAGTAGACTATAGAAGTTAATGGTGTCTCCATTTGTGTGTTACTACAGTAATCTGTGTTACACCCCACTGGGATGCTTGCATCTGGTTTCACAGCTCACTCAAGCCATGTATAGAACAGCAAAACCTGTAAGAGACCCATGTTTTGCTATGTCACAGCTCAGGTGCTTAAGCCTTGCAGACACTTAGAAGCAAAATGCCTCCAGCAGCCGCCTGTGAGTTTGAAACACAGGTAGGGGCTAGAGGATCACACAGGTTTGCAGGTGGTCACCCCAAGCTGTGCAATGTGCCACCAGGCAGGCTCCAGATCTACATGACTTCTAAACATGTCCAGGGATAACAGTTCAGCCACCTCCCTGGGTAGCCTGTTCAATGCCTAACAACTCTTTAAATTAAGGATTTCCTAACGTCCTCCATTCTCTGGGCACAATCTTCCATCTTTCTTCCAGAAAACCTTTGTTTCCCTTTCCAGTGTGTTGCTGGAACTCCTCACCTTGACTAGAGCCACTCTCAGTCTCCCATTCCCCACTCCAGCCTGTGTGGTTGGGAGTAGCTTCCTGCAAGTACAGAGAAGGTCTGGGCTGTGTGGCTGGAGGGCAGTACCAGTGTGATGTTCCATGCAAACAATGGCATTAATGAGGTGTATCCTAGAAAGAGAGCATGGAGTAGACACAAACCATGTGTGCCTCTTGTTACCTCCTAAATTGTCACAGACCCCTTTTGTGTCATTCTTAGCACGTTCCGCAGGGCTTCTTCATAAAGCTTTAAGAAGGAAAGAAAAATCCCTACTGTGTACATACATTGCAGGTATCTTTAAATAATTTTTACCATCATTTTCTCAGCTCCTGAACTTCTCTCTTTTTCTTTTGTAGCAGATAAAAAAATGATGGCCTCGGCATCCACAGCAGGAAACCAGCAGCTTTATTCACAGGGAAGCCCATTTCAGCCAGGACATTCAGGAAAGACTTTCAGGTAACTGTAACTGCAGTCCAAATCCTGAACTTACCTGCTTCTGTCTGATAGTGTGAGACAGTTGCTCTTCCATCTAGTGGAAACAAAACTAACCTGAGATGCAAGGGCTTTCTTTACATGAATGAACTTTGCGTATACTTAACTCCTACGTGAGGTCTCAGCTCTTTGGCTGGGCTTACAGGCTGGAATGATTTACATATCTCTGTTAAAAATAGTGACTGGTGATTAGACACTTGTTGCTGTGGTGATGTAACTCGAAAAAAGCTAAGAAGCAGCAACAAATCACAAAGGGAAATAAATCTGAGACGTGATGGGATAGGTTCAGATATCTGAGGAACATTCAGCCACACTAGAAAGATGCAGAGACTTGTGCTGACAGCTGTCAATACTTCCTGCAGGCTGCCTTGAGGGCATCAGTGTGGACACCTTATTACAGAAACAGAGGGATGCTTCATCTGTAGTTCCTGGTGAGGACTGGGACACAGGCATGAATAGTTTTCTAACGCAGCTTCCAAATACACATATGCCTAGCATTTTCCAAGGCATTCTTGAGTGTCCAAGGGTGTGTCGTTGCCTGCCAGCTGGCAGTACAGATTTGGCTAGCCTGAAGTGTGAGTCTTTGCCCTCATTTCCAGTCACTTTTTGAGAGTGTGGTAGTAGGGGTTGTATTTATCATCATGCCTTTTGTATCCCCGTCCTGGGACTGCCACATTGGAGATTTGTTCCAGGTGAACCAATGTTGTGAAAGCAAAGGAACGGCAATTCAGTGGCTGTCAGTTCCAGGAATTAGAAGGCATCTGCAAATGACAATTTTATTTAAACCAATGTGTTCTTGAAGTTATAATTGCTAATAGTCTCAGTGGGGAGAAATAAAATCCTAGTGCCTGTGCTTTGTCAAATTAAAACCAATCATAACTTGGGGAGAGTATCACATTAAATGAAAATGTCATTTAACTGTATATTGGATTTGGGCTATTACTAGATGGTTGACTTGCCGTCTCGAGGTTTGGCCTCTGGTTTTGTTCATTTCCTTCATTAATTCCTGATGTTTAACTATAGCTTTCTTCATGCTGCCATGTGTTGCATCAAGTAATTGTATATCTGCCAGCATTTCCAGCCTTGATGAACTGTCCTCCCTGCATGCTCCCCAGGCTGGTCCCTTCAGTTACTGAGCCGGGGCAGCCGGCTTTGAAACCAGATTCCTGGTTTCAAAGTCGCTATCCCAGGTGCAGTCCAAGGCCCTTTGATGATGGGACTTTGCAGTCCAGTGGGAATGCGTTGGTGGTAGGACTGGCCCTCCTCAGCAGCTGTTGTGTGTTGAGTTCAGCTAGACTTAGGTGGACTTGCTGGTCCACATTTCCTTCATTGGAGATTCTGTTTTAGTAAAAAATAAAAATAATTTTTAAAAAAGAAAACAAACTGTACAAACTGTTTCTAAACACTTGGCTTTCAGCAACTCAGGAAAGGCAGAATAACATCAGCAGCATTCAAATGCCTGCCATGTTTTGCTTACCCCTGTGGGAGGGGTTTTGTTAGTGTTCCCAAAGGATTCGGAATCCTGCATCCTCTCTGCTCAGCCTTGTTTACTTCTTTTCCCAATCTGCTCTTTTCCTTCTCTGTAAAATGATTCTGACAACAGACAATAGAGAAGGGATCAGAGAAAAGAGTGTGCTGCGTTAGTTCATGAACAAGAGCATTTTTATATGTTGTTTCTTCTTTTATGTTCATTTATGCTACATGTCATATATCTATATAACAAATATATATTTATATACGAAAAACACAAAAGGGCATTCAGTGTGTGTGGTTTTATGGATTCAGTTGCTCAAGATTTCTAGAGAATAAAAGGGCAAAGTGCAGTAGTCCTTCATAAAAATGTCCTTCTGATTAGGAATTTCTGGGAAATTTCTCTGCAGTGAATTTCAGTAATGGTGAAAGAGTTAACATATAAACCAGTTCCTTTGGAAATAGTACTTTTTATTATTCTTTTTCATTCCAAATCTCTTACATTATTTTTTTACTTGGTTATTCTTTGGCCTGAGTATATAGCTGCATGCTCAGCTGGTGAAAATAGAAATGAAAAGCTCAAAAAATTTAGTGTATAACACACACTTTTTCTTTTTCCAGGCAGGAAACAAATAAAGGAGCATTTATAAGTATCTTCTTTCTGTGCTTCTTCATTTATGGTGGCAGTGAAGCAGATATTTAAATACTGTAGACTTTAAGCTCAAAATAAAATTAAGTACCTGCTTGAATACTCTCTGCAAGCAGGTTTTCTTAATGCATTAAATACTAAACTAGTGTGGAGCTAAGTGTTTGTAATAGCACTTTGTGTTAGACTGATTTTATTCTCGTAAGTCCATAAGCCTTTCAAAGAGATTAAATAAGTCTAATCCAAAATAATTTTGCCCTGTGTGCCTATTTGATCTGACATTTTGTAATACTCATGCATTTTATAGTTTTTTGATGGATTTAGGTCAGTTTTAATTAAGATAGATTGAAAGTCAGTTTTAATGTGGTTATCGTGTTGCCCATTTCTGAAATGCTGTTTGTGCATCAAGAATACACCTGACAAATGAGGTGCTGCTTCTGTTCCCTTAGTTCCTCAGTGGTCCATGTGCCTGGTGTGAACGACATCCAGTCTTCTTCATCAACAGGCCAGAATCTGACCCAGATATCTCGCCAGCTAAATCAGAGTCAGGTTGCCTGGACAGGAAATCGCCCACCATTTCCAGGACAGGTATTGATTAAAGTTGTTTTATTCTCATGATCATTAAAGATTTGCAACCTCTGAGCTTTTTAGAAAAGAATTAGTAAACTTCATTTATGTACTTTGTCAATGTTTTTATGGCTGGAGATAAATTGGTTCCTCCACTTCTGTGCCTTGGCAGGTTCTAACAGTTCAAGACAGCTGCCGTACACATAGCTGCATGTACTTAGCTGTAGCATTCCCAATGGTGCCAGTCCCTACACTGACACAAATCCCAGTGGAACGTCTCAGTCCTACAATGTGTCCACTGAATGAAATAAAAGAGGACAGCTGTTACGCTTTAGTGTTAATCCTGTGTGTTGAATCTGTCTGGGTCTGAGACCTTGCACCAGCAGTGTTACCCACAATTAACTGATATATCACACAGCAGGGACATATAAACCCAGGACCAAATGCAGAGCAGAGGTTGCTTAGTCAGTTGCCCCTCCATTAGCGCTACTTGGTGTAGCTCACACCTTGGTGCTGGAGGAAACAGCACATCCCTCTGTGAGATGCCCTGTGCTTTAAAGTCTTCACCTAGAAATTATCTCTTATTCTGTGTAACAAGAAAAAAAGTGTTTGGAATTCTGTTAAAGACAATATAAAATGGTCAAGTTTGATCTGTCAGTAATGCTGCTCTTAACCACTGTTAACTGTCTGTTGCTTGGCAGACTGCAGTGGCGCATTGGGACCCACATGAAATAGTTTTTCAGTAAATGGATAATTTCAGTAATCCCAGATTTTTCCCAGCTGTCAGTGTGCCGTGGTTACTCTGTCACACTTGTTTAGTCAGTTCTAACACAGACTTCTGTTTTCATGGAGTATGCTAAAAAAACCCTACTAATCTCTCTTACTCTCGGATTCTGTGCCAAGTCAACAAAGTTTGCATGTGGGTGTAGGGAAATTGGAATTAATTCACCCATAAATGAACTAAAGAAGAGTTAAGACTTGTAGAGTTATCATGCCCTTGCTGTCATTGTGGAAACTTCAAGAAAAACACAGTTTTTTAGCTTGGAACTTGGCTAAAGACTTAATAGCACCTTCATCATCTTATAGGCCTGTTGGGACCTGTTTTCCTCCTGCAGCTCCCCTTCATTTGTCCAAGAGAGTAGCTTCACTTGAGTGCATTGATTGCCAGTAACAGGGCACATCATTAGAACTATCCCGTGATGCAATCACCTTTGATTTCTGTTTGTGGGATTGATTAAGCAGTGAGTTTTTCATGGAACTGCTGGATCTGTTCATGATACAGGAGATGGTTTACAAGAAGATTCTCTCTGTCACATTTGATGTTTCTGTAGCACAGGGCTTTGGATGAGACACTCACCTAGCACACTCTCGGTGTACATGCTGTACATGTCTCAAAACAGTCTGCAGTGTTTAATCATTTACATAACATTCTTGAAGATCCTATGACAAGGACATTATACAGATGAAAGTGACAGCGAGTTGTTTTTTAATACTTGAATTAGTTCAGCTGCACAGTTAAAGCCAAATTTCTTCCCTCCTTTTGGGGCTGTTGATTCACTCTCCCTCCCAAGCCTGTTTCTTCAGCAGGGAGAGAAAGCAGCTCATTAGCTTTGGAACTTCTTTGGCTGTTTTCCCTCGAACAGTGGAATCTCTTCTCATCTAAGAACTGCATATATTCTGCAAGACTTTCAGATAACCTTCATTTTACTGTGGTGCTGCAAACTCAAAACACTGTCAAATACCAGTGAATTCTTCTATACCTGTTCTGTTTTGAATTAATCCTTGTAATAGAGGTGAAGGGTATCATGGTTTTACAAATAGCTCTGATCCTGAGTCTTGCGAGTTAATCAGCAGATGTGTAAATGTTGTTTTGTAGTCTGTTGTGTTCCTCACGCGGCTGTGAAGTTGGCTTTGACAGAAATCAAACATGGCTGAAACAGGAGTAACATGCCTGTTCACACCTGCAGAGTGTAATTAGTCTTTATGTTGTTAAAAAGTGAGGCTGCTGGGCTGTTCCTCTACAGTAACGCACACTCATTCCTTTACCCTTTGTTCCTCAGCAAATTCCATCTCAGTCTGGCAAGGCTCAGTCATCTCCCTTTGGGATTGGAACAAGTCACACCTACCCAGCTGATCCATCATCATACAGTCCCCTTTCAAGCCCAGCCACCTCTTCTCCAAGTGGGAATGCTTACTCCAGCTTAGCAAACCGAAGCGCAGGGTTCGGTAAGTTTTCAGTGAAGTTAACACAGAAATGCACATAAAAATTAAATCTTGCAGTATTACTGTCATTAAAAATCCTCCAACCTGTTCTTTTGGTGGGTCAATGAAGAAGCTCAGCTGCTGAAAGGGTTTCACTTTGTCCTGTTGATAAGAGTGGGCAGAGATGATCTGTTCCGTCTGTGATGCATCTTCTCCCCAGTCAACACACATCACAGTATAGTGGCATTTTGTGGTATTAGAGGACTACTTCTTTTTCAGTTAATGGTGTCACAAAGGATTCAGAAGTTGCTTACATCATGAATACACATCCTCCCAAGTTGTGGTTAGCAGGTTCGGTTTATTTTCACTTCTCAGGAGAACACTTGAGTGGCACAAATTTACATTCCTTTCATTTTTCAACTTCCCTGGGTGCATGGCAGTGTCCTCTTGCCATGGCTGAAGATAGGACTGTTTTTTGTACCTCCACTGGTACTAACCTAATCAGAGTAGGTGCCATGTTTTGAAATGGTTTTCTTTTCCCATTCCCTGCTAATTTAGTGGCTATTTCACCCAGTGTGTGACCCCTTGGTAGGTTTCCTGCACTTTACCAGCAGAATAACATTGAAGACTAATAGAATTATGGATGCATCAGTAGTAAACACATGTGGAGTTGATGAAAAATATAGCTGGCTGATAATAATGTGCAATTCTAAAAAGCATGGTTAGTACTGCGCTAATGTGTGTTGTTTTTCTAGTGTCCCCTGAGAATAAAATCAGTGCAGATCTGTGGCAGATCAGCCTCTGGGTGCAGACCTGTACTGCCCTGACTGGAAGAAGTGCACTGAAATGGAGTTCTTCCCACAGAGCTTATTCATACCTCCCTCCATTTCCACCAGGCTTTGTACATTTGTTTTTGAGACAGTCTTGCATTTCAGGCCTAAGCTACTTGGCAGGAATCCTTTCACCTAATGAGAAACATTTCCTGACCTACATCAGTTTGGATACTATTAATAACACAGCCTTCACCAAGACAAGAATGTCTTGAACCTCCAGCTGGCAGCAACTGTTCTGCTGAAAAGAGGCATCATTCGCCTCACTGAGTTAATGTCAGTGTATTGTTCTGAAAAGAAAAAAAAACCTCACAACAACAAACTTGCAGCTTTCTTTAAAGGGTGACTTGAGTTTTGTTTTGGCCCATAAAATGGCTGCAGGATTTTTGAGTCAGCTGAATGATTGGTTGTGTTAATGTCAATAAGGGAAGAGCTGTAATCAGTTCTGATAGAAACATGTCAGTATCCCCTGTTCACTTTCCTGTAAACGTTTACTTGACGTTCTGCATTCTTGTAAAAAGTCAGTTCTTAGAAGGAGATACTGCAAATAAGGAAAATTGTCCCAAAGTTTTATACATTTGGGGCCAGTCGGTAAAAAGACAGGTTAGAATGAGTCCGACTGAAAGGGTGATCTGTGACTGTACTCGTGCCAAGTGTGATAGGTGACCAGCTTCATCCCTGCATCATCAAGGGGTTTTCTGGTAGACTATTTAGAAGAAATCTGTCTCCCTGAAATCACCATTTTGAACGTGTTTCCCGTAAGTCCTTGCTGTTCACGGTACTCTGTGGCATTTAAATGACCTCAGACTTTTAAGAAGCCATCACCATGTGTACAGGACAATTATTACCTATAAGCTGCATGTTCAATAAATTGCTTGCATCTGTAATAGTGGTGGACAAAGTAGTCCAACAGACAGCACTGTGCATTTAATACAGCAGTGTTTGCATTTAGTACAGCCCAGCTGATCGTAGTGTATTTACATCTGCTTTCCAACTCTGACAGCTGCTTATGTGCTTCTTGGATGAGTAGGTAACTACACCCTCTGCTCTGAGAGAATTAATCTTTTAAACAGGAAGAGCACTCAGATGATGCAGTTTGGGTTTTATGTAAAATGGCAAATATTCAGTAATTAGAAAGTGGAGGAACGCTTGACAGTGGTCTTCCAGTGCCTGATCTATGGTGTCACTGTGTGTTTTGCTGTAAGCAGTTCACCTGCAGTGTCTATGCAGCCACAACAATGAGCTTTGCTCTGGGGTTAGCCCCCACCTGGTAGTCAGGGCTGAAACTCCATTGAGCATCTACCCTACAGGGCTAGGGTGTCACTCAGGGCTTAATTTTTTCTAAGACTTAATTGCAGACACAGACACTGAAGGATGAAGCCTCAAAAGCAGGCAGGTATTTTGGGGGAGCTTGCTCTCTGACTTCTGTTCTTTCTCCCTTCCTGCAGCTGAAGGTGGCCAGAGCAGCAGCCAGTTCCAGGGGAGACCTTCTGAAGTCTGGTCCCAGTGGCAGAGCCAACATCACAACCAGCAAAGCGGTGACCAGCATTCCCACCCACAGCCCAGTCAGACAGAGGTGTTCCAGGTGAGGAGGGTTTAGCAAGGGTTTGCCCTGCTGTTAGCTACTGCTGAGGTGATGATTTTTTCTGCCAAACAATGTCTTTGTTGATTTGAGGTGCTGTTTTGCCTTCCTTTTTGAAACCTGTACTTAGGGCTTATGGTTTGCAGGGAAATGATGAAAGAGTCCTGAATAGATTTTCTTAGCCTCTAAAATCTAAGTCAAATCCCATTAGACATCAGTGTAATTCTGTTTGATAGTTCAAGCAGGAAAGGAATCTGTGTAGAAGATGGTGGCCAGCAATTTTTTAAGGTTAAATCCAGATACCTGGTAATAAATCCTCTTCAGCTACCTGATCTTGCAGTACTCAGTGTCATTTTGGGTCTTCACCACTGATGGAGCAGGACTTTGCAAGTTAAGCAATAAGATCTGTGACCTTGTGTAGTTTGTTTCTAAATTAGATCAAAAGACAAACCAATGCAGATAAATGCAGAAAAGACAGTCCAGCCCCAAGCAAGGTTTGGAACTGGGGTGCCTCGTTATCTCTTATACAGTGAATTCACCTGCAAGACCAGGCTCCTGCTCAGTTGCTCCCAGGAATGCTGCAGAGGAGGCATTAGCCTGAAAATACTTCCGTGTGAGCTATTGCTTTGCACAGAAGCAATTAACATCATTACATCTGGAGTAACCACCTGTCTTACTGCCCTTACCCCATGGCCCAGGCAAAATTAATATGTTGTATCTCTCTGTAAGCAAAGTTTAATCCCTTTGCACAGCCTTGAACTCCAGAGCATGCTCAGGGTAATTCTAGTGGAGCTGATGGCAGTGTCTCCCACAAAAGAACGGAGGACTCCAAGAAGCATCTTGCTTATGTCTCAGGCAGGTGCTGTGTCCCAGGAAACATCTTATGAAATCATTGGGAAGGAGGGCAGAGGGAGACAAGGAGAACTGGGCTCACCAGCAGAGCTTTCTGAGGTGACTGCCTTTGGGAGGGAATGAGAATGGCTGGATGTGAGGAGAAAATTGGGTGAGCTCAGCTCAGAAGCCCCTAAGAATTTGGTTGAGTTGTTTGTGCATGAAGCCAGCCCTGGGTTAGCTGTACTTAAGGAAAGAGGCAGACTGGAGAGGAGAGCTTCCCTCCTGGCTCTGTACCTGAGGAGACCTTGCCTCAGAGGCCCAGGCAGCAGAGATGAATTCAGAGAGAGAAAAAGTTAAAACAGGTAGGGGCAGCTACAACTTCCTCTGGGCTGGCTGGAGTGTGGGAAAACATGAAATAACTGCAGGTTTTAGTCATAATATGAAGGCTGTGACCCTGGCAGCAGAGAACTGCCAGCTGTGTTTGCAGCCTCTTTCACCACAACGAACTGTGAATCTGCCTTTATGTTGAGGTAATGCCTTAGTACACAGCAGTTATTCCTGCACTGGGCAGCTCCTGGGAGCTCTCTTATTGAGAGTTTAAGTTTTGTTTCATTGTAAGGATAATGAGCCATCCCTGGCAAAACTTGGCTTTGTAGTAGGAGTTTATTAATTTAAGAAGTGACAGTAAACTAAACTCTGGTTTTCTCAACAAGGGATATCTTTTCCCTGTGGCTTTGGTTTCCAGCTGAGAGGAAAGGTTGAGTATTTTTTGAAACCTCCTGCAGGGATCTCACTCGGATCAAGACATCTGGGAGCAATTACCATGAAATCCTGTTTCTCCCGAGAAGTTCCTGGGATTTCCTCAGCCTTTGTACATGCATGAAGGCTGCTCAGGCTTCTTGTTAGATGGTGTGGTTGGCCAGTCTTTACTGTTCCTCAGAGGTTGAAAAGCGGTGCCACTCAGTGCTGGTGAGGAGGTGATACCTTCCCCACCCTTCATCCATTCTGCAGGGTGCAGGTGTGAGTTGTTATTTCCTGTATAGTGAAACCAGAGTGTTTGTGTCTCTCCCATACCTGGGGCAGCTTCAGCATGCCTTATTCAGAGGGGCAATCCAAAACTCCTGCCCTGCTCGAGTTGCACCTCCCATTCAGAAATGCCCCAGCAGAGCATGAGTTGTACATAAACAGCAGCCCAACCCCCAGCACAGATCTAGTTGTTGCCTTATTTATCTAACCTTTGACCTTTTCTGGTTTGACCTTGAAAAGATGAGCAGGAAACAGTTGGTGGCTGGATAACGTGTTAGCAAGTGGCACTTCACTTTGATTTTTCTTTACCGTGCAGGACATGCTGCCAATGCCAGGGGATCCAACACAGGGAACGGGCAATTACAACATTGAAGACTTTGCTGACCTGGGCATGTTTCCGCCGTTTTCTGAGTAGCTTGCGAAGCAGAATTGGAAGTTTTTCTCGAAGGCCATTTCAGTGTAATTTTGGCTCTGCTTTTTCTGTGTTGCATTTTTGTAGAAGCTACTAAACCAGAGGACACTCTTCTCATGGTTGAATTCAGATAGTGGTGTAGGGCTTGCTCTCTCCTCCTTGGGGTGCATCAGTGCTGACAGAGGAGCTCCAGCACTTGTTAGTGTTCATTGACAGACACTTCCATTTCTTGTTTTTCTTTTGTGTTTTAGTGTCATCTACCACAGAGATAAGAAACATTGCTTGATTTTTAAAAAAACAAATATCTCTGAGTCTTAACTATTTGAATGTGAATGATGCCTAATCTATCCACTGAATGGTAATTAAATAGATAACAACACAACACGACACAACAAAGACTAACAGAGAGAAGGTAAGGTAATGTCTTGTTACAGTGCCTACCACTCAATTTCGATGCCTTGCTTTAAGCTTAAGTTTTCAGAAGCAGACACAGTGTTCTGTTTTCTTTGATTCTTTTAGTTTTTAGCTCACTTTAGATGTGAGATTAAGCGACATGGTGTAGGCCTCTGTCACCAGAAGATTCAGCTCTGCCTTTTCTAACTTAAACTTGAATATGTGTACATTTTGGTACCTTCTGTATATCTTGTGCTGTATGAAGTGATTTCCTGTACTGGTTTCTTTTGCCTTGGCAAAGGGGCCATTCTGGGGTGTACTGAAAAGGCTGACAATTCATGTGGAGAATTTAGATATCGTGGGAGTCTCCATCACTTCACATGGGTGTTCTTACTTTGAATTCAGGTGGTTCTCTATTCAGAACAAGCAGTTACTTACATAAGCTATTAGTCTGGTTTTGCACTGAATCGAGGCCTGTAACTGTACATTTCTCACTGACTGCTTTAATTTGTGCTGTTCTTGCTTTCCAAAAAATACTGCCTCATGAAAAATTACTGTAAACTCGTTGAGATTGTGTTTTTTATCTTAGCTGCATTTCCTTCCTGTGAAGTACTTTTTTATACTGTGAAACCTCACATTTTAACAGTGCAAGGTGGTGGCCTGTTTTAGGAAATCATTGAAGCTCATTTGCTGCAAGCAGTGAGATTGTTTTTTTTTAGAGTAAGTTGGTAATAGATGTCAATTGGACTCTTGTCCACTGTGCACACAGTGATAACTTGAATTTTGCTTGGATTCCCAAGCAACTGCTTCTGTTAAACCTCTCAGCCCTATTCTGTTCAATGTGGGATTTTCAGCTTGCCAAGGGTGTTGAGGACGCTTGACTATTCTGACTGCTGTGTGCTCTTCCACAGAGGTAAATTAATTCCCTTCCTCTTGGATCAGTCTTCATCAGAAATGCGGTAGAAAACTTTTCTTCAGCATTTCACAGGTACAACGAGTTACATAGGTTGGGTTGTGAGGTCAGCATTTTACCCAGATAATTTCTCGTGGCGTGGGAGAAGAAGGAACTTCTCGTGAAGGACAATGAGCCCAGAGATTCCACATGCAGGTTATTCATCGCCTTTGAGGATGGACAGTGGCAGCCAGCCTTTTGCAGAGGACAAAGAGGACAGCTTCTCTCAGCCTTTATGTATTCAAGAGCCATCTAAGAGCTTAAAACAGCAACTTCAGGACACAGTCCTGAGATCTGAATGTCCACAGCAGTTATTAGACCTCATAGTCTGCCTTCTTACAGCTCCTCTTGAATTCTGGGGTGCCTCCAACAGGAAGCACCATGCACATCGCTGCCATTCTATTATGTCTGAAGAATGTCTTGAAAAGCAGGCAGGCCCTGTCCTGCAGCCTGCTGTAGCCATAAGATTTTGTTAACAAGCGGGGCAGGCAGCTGGGCTGCAGTGACCATGACCCTGGGCCATGGCTGCAACAGCCACGTCATGGTGTTCACATCTGACCTCACTTTCCCAGACCTCTCTGAGAACAGCATGTGGTTTTTAGTATCTAGGAAGAGTCCTTCCTACTGTTTCTCTCGCTAAATCTGGGACCAATCTCTTACCCTATGTGCAAGTGGGGCAAGGGACTCTTATTTTTGGGAAATTTTTTTATATCTCTAGATGCAGTACTGAAGAGGCCTTGGATCTCCTGGACTGTAGCTGCCTCACTAAAATCATGCGGAGAACAAACAAAAAACCTCATCTCTCTTCTCTCCCACTAATGGGAAAATACCTTCTTAGGTGAGCGAGCCATACGCTTACACCTGTTCTTTTAAATACCTGGATGTTTATTCTCGTGGAGCCTTCTTCCTTGCCACTTGTGCTGCTCAGATGAATGAGCGCTCATCGGATCACACAGGCAAAACTCTGCTGGCCCAGAAAGAAATTCACTGGCAACTGTAAAAGGTGCCTTGGTGCTGTGCTGGCAGAGCAGGGTGGCTGTGGTCCACACAGCAGAGCATCCTTTTAATAGGGGCTAATTGCAAGCGAGAGCAGTGTCTGAGCAGTTTGTTCATCTGCACAGAAGATGCGTGCAAAGATCAGCATAGACTTTTCTCAAATGTTTTTAAAATATTTCTCTGTAAAGTGAAAAATTAATTGAAAACATGATGTTCCCCTGTTTTATTTTACCCAACAAACTGCTTGAAGTGTATTTATAATTTACTTCTGTTCCTGAATTCAATCTCAAAGCAGTGGGGTTTGGTTTTCTTTCTCCTGATGTCAGTGATGGTGCCATCCTTTGCGTGCCATGCTTCTATCCTACCATAGAAGCCTCCTCGTGTACAGAGATGATTGTGCTGTTAGAAGTGCACTGCTAGCAGAATGCCAAGCACACCTCTCCTGTTTTTAAATACAGTACTCTTGAAGTACATTCTTGAAGCCAGTATGCCTGAGGCAGCAGAGCATGGGCTGCTTCTCACCTTGTAGCTGACTCCTTTTCTGGTTGGGAAAGGGGATGACTACTCTGTGAAGGAGCAGTCTAGATAATGCCAGGTTTATGTTTTCCCTGCGAGCCGTTATGGTCCCCTGTTTCTGTTCCACCATCCCAAGCCAATGCTGTTTTCATTTGGCGTTTCCACCACCCTTACCTCCCCTCCCATTCACAGACACCCCATCTCTGCAGCACTCTCTCAGCCCATGGGGGAGGCGTCGTGTTGCCATTGCTTAGCTGGTGAGGAGAGAGCACTTAATGAGCTTAAAGTTTGGCAACTTTGTGCTTCTGGCTAAGCAATTGAACAAGTTCAGTGTTGCCCAGCATTTGCCCCCACAGGTGCTTTAACCAGCACTTCCTGCCCTCGCTGCGTGCTGCCGTCTGTCAGTGGCTTGCTCCTCTGAAACATCCTCGTCCCAGGTCTTGTGGCCGAACAAGCTGTGTAGCGCTGGCTGTGCTGTATCTTCTTGTCCCGTGTTTGGTTACTAAAGCTTCTTACTTATCCTATAGCCGAAGTTACGAAGTGCATTTGGAATGCTGACGTTTTTATTACGTGCTGTTGGTGTAGCTTTGCTGGCACTTTGGCTGCACGTTTCCAGAATTTCACAGGTGGTGGATTTATTGTTTCTTTTGTGTTTTCCAAGCTGGAAGTAAAGCTGGGATTTCTCATTGAACTGTGTTGCAAACACAGTGTTTTCTTGAAACTGATTCTTTTGGGTTCTAATCTGATGGAGCCAGGAACTGCAAATAGCGATGGTCCAGGTGAGTTATTTCAATGAGCGAGCACGTAGACTGAGAAGATTTTAGACACTAAACTATTTACATTCATTTATTCAGACAAGCAATCCTGTTTAACACGAGGGACTACATCACATTACTTGTTCCAAGTGCTACTGGTGGTACCTGCGGTGATGCTTTAACCAGATATTTCCATTTGTAGCTTTGTTGTCTTTTCTTTTGAAGTACAGTATGAAACTGTAAATACTTCTTGCAGTACTGCCTTTCTAACTCCTAATTCCTTTTGGCACAGTGTTAAATAGTGTTGGATTTACCCAATTGCTATGACATATATTTTTATACATAGGTGTACTCTTTTTTCAAGAATAATACAGCCATTTTGTCATTAATGCCTTATCGGTGTCATACTGCTGTTGCTCTTCGTTTGTAAGGTATCGAGTGGACTAATTTCTAGTTCAGATATTTTCACTTTTCCTGGCAGTGCTCAAGTTTGGCTATAGGTGGTTTTTGCCAGAGTCACATTTTTCACAGTTGTTAGCTTTGAAGAGAATGTGGGCTTGGTCTTGTTTCTGTTAGTGGAGCAAAGAAAAGGTGATGACATCTAATTGTCTTTAAAAGGTCAGTCTTTTCCTGCTCTGAACTGGAGTGCATTTCATGAAGCTGACCACTGTGGGCACTGATTACTTGGTGTAGATTAATGGTCTTTAAAAAAACAACTCCAAAACTGGTATTCTGTCATTGTTATGCACTTGGTTACATATCTGTTTAAAATCTTCATATTGATGTGGAGCTGTGCTGTGGATAAAGTGTATTTTGTACTTCTGAATGTTCTATATTTATGACTAACAGGTACAGAATTGGTTGTGTGTATGTATAACTAATAACTGCCTTTTTAAATTTCATTAAAATAAAAACATCATGAGCTGTTGTTAATTCCTGTCTTTTTGTAAAGGAGTGAGATATGCCACTTGGAACCATCAGGTAGGAAATTACAGAACATTAGGGATTGGAAGAGACCACGAAAGATCATCTAGTCCAATCCCTCTGCCAGAGCGGGATCACCTAGACCAAGTCGCACAGGAACACATCCATGCGGGTTTTAAGTTCCTGCAGAGGAGACTCCACAACCCCCCCGGGCAGCCCTGGTAATTTTTGTTCACTGCCTGGGATGCTAACACAGTAGTTTTCTGGTCCACCTTTTGGTCTTGTTGTTCAGAGTTATAAAATGCTGGTATCCTTCCCACAAACATTCTGGTGACCTTTTCAGAGTTTCTTATGTAAAGTGCATTTGTCTTTCACTTGGTTCTGATTGTATTTATACTGTAATTCTTTGTCAACGTAGTCATCCAAAAGTTGTTGACTGGAGCCTGACAGGAGCTGAAGACCTTATGCTCTAGGAGATGCATTCCTGGTGCAGAGTAGCACTCATGCCAAGCAGAACCTGGTGTGGTTGGGCTGTGTAGGAGCACTCTTTTCAGACTACATTTATCATCATTTAACCCTATATTTATCATTTCTGTCTCTGTAAACTGCCACTAATGACTCAGAGCAGCAGCTAAGTCTTCATTGCAATGACAGAAGGATATTTATCTTTATTTTCCCACGGGAGCTAATTGTTAGCCACATTTCCATCAATGTACCCTCATAGTTCAGGAAGTATTACTCATTTAATTTTCCAAGTTTCTCTCCAAGGTGGATGTAACAAGAACAGATACAGGGTGAATTCTTCCAGCTTCTTTCAGCAAGTTTCAGTATATTCCTAATTGGAAATACTTGGCACCATCTTTCTTCAAACTTCTTGGTCTGGCCCACATAAAATGGAATCACTTGAACTATATTAATGCATTTAGGATTAGATCCAGAGGTTGCTAGGGCATCTTTTAATTAGCTGTGGAAAAAACTGTCTTCTAATTATAGACCGGCACTAAATACCAACATACAAAATGTGCCAGTGGGACCCCACTGGAAAAATGTCAACCCAAAGCTCACACATGGAGGACACAGCAGTGCTTCACTGCAATTACCATGGCTCTTGCCAACAACAACTTAACAGCTGCACACAGATTGCTGCAACTACAACTAGCAGACAGAACCCTGGAGGGACAGAAGAAAGCCCCAACTGCAGTTTGGAAACCTGCCCCGACAACCTGTTAGAGAAGACTGAGTCACCAAAGCAACCAACAGCAACTTTGTCTTCTTAGCTAAGAAGGTGAAGTTTTGAATACTTACAATTCTTTTAAAAGCAGGTCTTCAAGCTTTGCAGCATTGAACTACTTTGGTGTGCACCCTGTTTTAAGTGGCTCACATAGGCTGCCACCAGGATACTGCCCATCCCTGGTTGCTGTGGCCGATGACCATTTCTTCCCTTGTAGTCCAAAGCAGGTTTGTGTGTGGCCCTGACGGGGGGCACCTCTGGTCTGCAAAATACAGCCACGGTATCATTATTTCCCACTTAATGCTGGGGTTAGTGGGCAGCTAGTCATGTTGTCACTGAGAAGCAAGTTTGGAAAGCCTAAGTTCCTGGCCCCTTTGTAGATTTGGTACCTCCACTAAATAAACAGGGAAAAATGCTGCCTTGGCACAGACCCACATCCCATGCTGCCTGCTGCCGGCCATGTAGCAGGAGGTAAAGGCTGGATCATACTTTCCACTTGACAGAAGAATTTGCTGTGTGATTTATCTCAAAAGCAGCCCCCCTCTCCCTTGGGTTCCCTTATTACACACAACATTGCAACACAGCCAAGGCTAAATGTCCTGGGCCTTCACACACAAGGGACAGCAGTCATGACACAGAGGAGACGTAAATGCTGCGGGAGTCCTTCCCTCATGTAAATCCTGCTCTTTCTGCAGTTCTGAGCAGAAGATACCAGGAGGCAACGCTGTACAGTGCTGGTGACTGGAGAGTTAGATTAATTGTTCGTTTTTTAAAGGATCTTGATGAGCGTCTGGGAGAGCACAGCAGAAATGCAGTGTTGCTTGAGGTAAGCTGGGTTGGTCTGTGGATACAAGAGAAAGCTGGAATCTGCTTACCCCAAGCAGAGTCTGTTGTGGGAAGTGAGAATGTGCATCTCTCCTCCAGAAAAGAAAGAGGTAGGTAGGGTATTTAGCTCCTGACACCGTGTCTCCTTGACACTGGCTTGCAGAGGTGCACCTACGGTCCTCCCTGTTGCCCCAGTGCTCTCCAGTGTGTGCTCAAACCCCCCTGCTTAGAGATCCTGTAGGGCTTTTCCCAGTGGAACACATTATACCATAGTAAAAGAAAATCTGGGTCTGGAGATTGATTTTACACAGCATCAACTAATCAGGGCCCCTTTAATACCAAGCACATGTGTCATCGTGGTTGTCAGGGAGAGTTCTTGCCTGATGATTGATTCAGTGACATAGCCTCAACTTTATTCTGTGCAACACAGTGGTTACAGCTCTGTGGAGAGTTTGCAGAACTGATAACTCTTAAGTGCTTGCCTTTTCATTAGCTTTTCAAAAACTGTGTTTGGTGGGGTTGAGAAAACAAGCTGTGCCTTGAAGTCTGTAAAATTCCTATGAAAGTTTTAATTACTGAGAAACCATAAGGAGCTGTGCTCTTCCCTAAGCCATATTGATGCCCCTACTGCACAGAGATACTTAATCTACAGGAGCTCTGGAGTTTGTTTAGATTGTTAGCATATTTTTTGTGACCTCCATGATTTAAGGTCAGAGACCTCAGCAGGGAGTCAATGGAAATTGTCGCTTTAATTATTTTAGTTCTAAAGATTCGTCAAAGTTATGTGAATTGACCTAACTGTTCAGATCATGCTGAGGGAGTGGGGTTCTGCTCTAACCTACTGAGTTTGACCTGGATATCTCATCTGGTAACCAAATACTTGAGCAACCCCACTGGAGTGCCAATTATGTAAATAAGGCTCCTAAAAGCAAAAGCCCTAATTCAGGAAATGGTAATGTTTGGTATTTATAGATCACTGTAGATCTGCATGACACTTCATTGCAGACTCTGCACCCACTCCAAGCTCTGGCAAAAGATTTCCTTTGACAGCTTTGTAAAATCCCCTCTTGTCCCTTGCACCACTGTGTCAGTAGGGGGTGGGTGAGTAGATTTTTGTGTGGATATTAATAAGGTGTCAAAGCAATTTCACAAGCCTGTTTTAGAACCAAACAAGACTTTGGCCTTGAAAAACAGAACTTCATTGCGGGGGGAATATCACAGAACAGAGTTCTGTTTTCTCTTGGTTTTGTGCTGGTTCGTGCGGCAGGACTGTGCATCACAGCCATTTGAAACAGTGGAGCTGAGTTCCTAGAAACAAGTCCATTAATAACTGCTCATTCCAGAAGGTTCTAAAATTGGGTTAAAGATACACCAAAGGCTCAAATTCCTTTGCTGTCCTTCTGTCACCCAGAGATAAAGTGTTTCTCTAAAAAAAATTGAAGTCTCAGTTTCTCCTGAAGAGAGCATCAGTAAACGCTGTGTTTGTTAGATCTTCAAACTCTTTTTTCATCACCCACAAAAAAGAGTTTAAAAACTGCACATTCCTCACCAAACCCAGAGCTCAGCAGAAAGGAAGGAGAAGGTTCAGTTCCTGAACAGAGTTTGCAGCGGTGTTTTGCAGCCACAACCTGTGGCTCAGGAGGTTCATTTTGGGCACTTGGAAATCTTTACTTGGATGAGGTTGTGCAGCATGGGAACAGGCTGCCTGGGGCTCTTGCTGACCCTGTCCTTGGCTGGAACGAGCGTCAATTGACCAGGTATCAAGCTGGAGAGACCCCTGTTTCACCAGGAGGTGGAAGTGGGTCTGTGGGTCCTGTACCTCCAGCTGGAGCACTCAGCATGACTGCAGTGAGCACCAAGACCTTTGTGTGGTCACTGACCCTGAGTCAGTTGAAAAGTCTGCTGACCTCCTCAGCAAGTGAGAGCAGCCACTTTTATGTGGCTACCTTCAGCTCCACACACACCTTGACACTTCCTTTCCCCATATCCAGAAGCCCTGAGAAAGTGCTTTGTAGCCCTGACTGCCTCTCGGGCATTACAGCTGTTCCCACACCCATCCTCCTTTGCAGAAAACTGCTTTATGAAGAGCAGACCAGTTCTCTGAAGTGACTCAAGTTAACAAAACTCTCCTCAAGCCACTGGCAAAACCCCAGAGATACAGTCTATCAGCAAGGCCAGTCCCTAAGATCTGCAAGCAACTTTTCCTTATAGGCCCTGAGAAACCAAGAGAGGGACAGCAGGAACCGGAGTGAAGCAACAAAATAGCTGTTGCCTGGTTTGGAATGGTTTTTGCTGGGTAACCTCCAATATTCCATCAAATAAAACCCTACTAACAGCTGAGTAAAACGCAGACGAGGCAGTTCCCAGACGTAACAGCAGTGGGAGAAGTAAACAATGAGGACATTTAATGGGCACAATCCCAATTTAGCTACCAGCTAGAATACCACCCTGTAGGATTATTGCCACCATCATCACCCAGAAGTGATGTGGATTGGTGTGCTTCTGGCTTTGGGGTCAGGTGTGGAGCCTGCTTGGTGAACTTGATGCTGTGGCAGAAGTCTCCTAAACTGAAGGACTCTTAAGCAGGAAGGCTGTAATTTTCAACGGTGTCACAGCAAAGGCCTGAGTTCACTGCCAGGTGCAGTTTTATTTCATTTTTAACTGTCTGAGTTAGAATAAGAGGCCGTCATTTCACAACACTCGGAATCCCACTGTCACGCAAACTTGTGCTGAGATGTAAATAGCTCATCAGCTTCTTGCAAAATGATGCTTTTTAATCCTTAATATTCCTGGGCTAGAAGTTACTGCTGCTGCTTGTTTGCTTTGTCACTTCACTAAGGACCTGAGAGCTCTGGTGCTCTTACCAGGAAGGCTTGTGTTCCTTCACTGCTAGGAGCAGGGACAACCTGTTGAGGTGCTTGTGAGTGATCTCTGTTTGCAGCAGAAGGACCATGTCAGATGCATTGTTTCTGATTCAGGGACTGGCTAACCCCATCCCGTGAGGGGTAAAGAAGACACAAAAGAAAGTTGGAGCCAGTGCATCCCTCTGCAGTCTTTATTCTTCACCCAGGGTACCACATCAAGATCTAGTCTTCTCCCACCCCAGGCCTACCACATCAGTCATAGAATCAGAATCATTAGGAATTGGAAGGCACCTCAAAAGATCACCCAGTCCAATCCCCCTGCCACAGCAGGATCACCTAGACCAAGTCATAGAATCAGTCAGGGTTAGAAAGGACCACAAGATCATCTAGTTCCAATTCCCCTGCCATGGGCAGGGACACCCCACCCTAGATCCTTAACATCAAGCTGTGGTGAGAAAGTGTCTTTGTGGGACACTGACATACATAGGGGTTAAATGACTCTGTCCACCAAAGCAAGTCACTGGTGACCCAAAATCACAACGTGGGAGTTCCTGACTCATTCCACTAGACCGCACTGCCTCCTGAGAAAATATGTTTGAATGGCATCTGGCCAGCTGTGTAAACATGTCAGGAGACAACCATGTAAAACTGAACTGCTCCTGGTTATGCAAGTTACAGTCTATTTTATTTTTAAGTATGAGTTGAAATCCCACCTCCAAAATTGCAAGAATTTGGAAATAAGGAAAGCCAAAACAATTCCAGAAAAATGTGGTGCTTGGACCTACAGGTGACATGACCAGTTAGTTTCCCCTTGAACATTGAGCCTCTCCCTCTCTATCAGCATCTACTTTCCAACCTGGCTTCTTGTCTGGGAGCCTGCTTTGGAGATGGATGGGCTGACATGGTGGATGAGGTGGCACCTCTCTGTCCAGCTTATGAGGTTTCCTTGGCCATCAGAAAACCTCTCTCCTGCTTGAAAACATGTTGCCTTTAAGATTCAGAGCTACCAGTTAATGAGTCCTAAATCATGGTGAGTTCTGAGCGCTCTCAGTGTTCAGGGTTGTGTTCTCTCATTTCCCTGTGTAACTGGAAAACAAAACTTTGCCCTTGAACAGGGTCCTCCTTGAAGAGGGCCATGAGGATGATCAGAGGGCTGGAACACCTCTCCTATGAGGCCAGACTGAGAGAATTGGGGCTGTTCAGTCTGGAGAAGCTCTGAGGTGACCTTATTGTGGCCTTCCAGTATCTGAAGAGGGCCTTCAAAAACACTGGAGAGGGACTTTGTAGGAAACAGCAACAGGACTAGGGGGAATGGAGCAAAGCTGGAGATGGGTAGATTTAGACTGGATGTGAGAAGGAAGTTCTTCACCGTGAGAGCATGGAATGGGTTACCCAGGGAGGTGGTGAAGGCCCCGTCCTTGGAGGTGTTTAAGGCTGGGCTGGATGAGGCTCTGGCCAGCCTGATCTAGGGTGGGGTGTCCCTGCCCATGGCAGGGGAGTTGGAACTGGATGATCCTGTGGTCCCTTCTAACCCTGACTGACTCTATTACTTGGTCTGGGTGATTCTGCTGGGGCAGGGGTATTGGACCAGATGATCTTTCAAGGTCACTTCCAATTCCTAATGATTCTATGATTTTATATATATATATCAAGTGCCCAACAAGAAATCTTTATTCCTGTTTGGAAATCCCCCTTTTCTGCCCAGACACTGCAGTCTACAGACAAGCAAGTGGTGTATTTAATACCAGTGTGGCCTTGTCTCCCAAGTGCATTCGTAGCCAACATCTGACATGACACATTTTTGCTGGGTTTTGTTATAAAAATCAGAAGAGTGGTTGACACTTAGAACCACATCGATGAGATCGAACCCCGTGTGTTTGGGTAAGTAAGTAACTCACTTGAGCCAGTTCCGCTCTGAGAAGTGTTTGGGGCTTCAGTGGGGTTCATGCATGTCTTAACAGAAAAACACCCATTGTATTTAGTCCCTACTTCTGGCTGAGTGGGTGGCACAGGTTCCCTGGATTCAAATTTGCTCCAGCGTGTGGGCACAGCTGCATCAAAAAATAGTGAAACGTCTCACTTCCCAGCAGTTTGTTTCAGGCTCTGGTGTTAATGCCGTTGCTAAGTGACAGCAGTTCCCCAGTCCCACCACTCATACTCTGCTCTGAAGCAGCAGAAAGCTTTATCCCCAGGAACAGGTGGCCAGCATGCTGCAGCCCTCAGCTTTGCTCTTAGGTGCATGTGGTGGTGTTTCTGCAGCTTTGTCAGAGGTGTTTTCTCTGCTCCTCCCCAGCAGTTTCATGCAGAGCCTGGTTTCCTGGGGGAGATCCACCTGTGCAGGGCTGGAGGTCCAACACACTGATCCTGTGCTGCTGATTGACTGAAAGAGAAATGGTCACCTTCTGTGTCGCTCGCAGTGAGCTCTTCCCACAGGGCCTTCAAGACACGCAGAGGTCTTCTCAGACTGGGGTGTGCGTGACAGCAGCAAGCAATGATCTGTGGGCTACAAACAGACACAGCTTGCCTCGGGGCTTTGGCTATTGATAATGTATTAGTTTATTCTTTGTTCAGCGGCGGTGTGGGAGCCTGTAAGCCCCACTCACACTGGGCAGTGGATCATAAATAAACTCTGTTCCTGTCCCGGTGAAATAAATGAAATATGGTTCAGAAAGTCCAGGTGGATAATGAAGCAGAGATGCCTGGTTCAGGCAGGAAGACAGTTTGAGTGTTGATGTGAAAGTAAATGCCTGCGCTGGCAAGGCTGAGAGCAGCTACTGCTCACAGAGCAAATCACAGGTAGGGAGCCTTCATGGCTTATTGCTCATCTGGGTTTCCTGCTGGAATCATCACTTCCATGATTTCCCCCTTCTTCCTTAACTGCCCCTTTCCCTTTCACAGCCCTTTGTGGTCTGGATTTGTCTCCAGACACAGATCTCACCTGAAGGGTGTCAGAACACCCATCTGGATGAGTCGTGTGTGATACCTCACGGGTAGTGAGGTGGATTGTAAACTGTCTACAGGGTAGAAGTCAGAGAGTGGTGGTCAATGGGACAGAGTCTAGTTGGAGGCCTGTATCTAGGTGGGTGCCCGAGGGGTCGGTGCTGGGACCAGTCCAGTTCAATCTATTCATTGATGACTTAGATGAGGGAATGGCATGCACTGTCAGCAAGTTTGCTGATGACACAAAGCTGGGTGGTGTCGCCGACACCCCTGCAGACTGTGCTGCCATTCAGCGAGATCTGGACAGGCTGGAGAGCTGGGCTGAGAAAAATCTAATGAGCTATAACAAGAGTAAGTGCAGAGTCTTGCATCTGGGCAAGAACAACCCTAGGTACCAGTATAGGCTGGGGACTGACCTGTTGGAGTGTAGTGTAGGGGAAAGGGACTTGGGGGTCCTGGTGGACAACAAGATGACTATGAGCCAGCAATGTGCTCTTGTGGCCAAGAGGGCCAACAGCATCCTGGGGTGGATTAGAAGAGGGGTGGTTAGCAAATCAAGAGAGGTTCTTCTCCCCCTCTACTCTGCCCTGGTGAGACCACACCTGGAGTATTGTGTCCAGTTCTGGGCTCCTCAGTTCAAGAGGGATGTGGAGCTGCTGGAGAGAGTTCAGCGTAGGGCAACAAAGATGATAAGAGAGGTGGAACACCTCCCTTATGAGGAGAGGTTGAGGGAGCTGGGTCTCTTTAGCTTGGAGAAGAGGAGACTGAGGGGTGACCTCATTAATGTCTACAAATATTTGAGGGGTGGGTGTCAGGGGGATGGCACTGGGCTGTTCTCGGTGTCATGTAGTGATAGGACGAGGGGCAGTGGTTGTAAGCTGGAACATAGGAGGTTCCACATCAACCTGAGAAGGAACTTCTTCACGGTGAGGGTGACGGAGCACTGGAACAGGCTGCCCAGGGAGGTTGTGGAGTCTCCCTCACTGGAGATATTCAAGACCCAACTGGACGGGTTCCTGTGTGACTTGGTTTAGGTGATCCTGCTGTTGCAGGCGGATTGGACTAGATGATCTTTCGAGGTCCCTCCCTCATGATTCTATGATTCTATGATTCTATGATTCTATGATAAACACCCTGTTGTACCATGGTGTAGAGTTGGCTCTGGCTGTACTGGGACCCAGCATTAGTGATGCGGTGGATGGAGCCCTTATCTGGCCTTTGCACATCAGTAGAGCTGTGGAACTCACCTGGGTGGGCAGGTCTGGGCCTCTCCTATTGCTGTTACTCAGGAATAAAGATGAGCTTCACGCTGGTCTGAAGCCTTACACAGTGCCGCCTGGAGAATCTGTGACAGTCCATGAGGAAATGCCATTTGGTTCACCAGCACTATCCCAGCTGGGCACCTGCAGGCAGCTGCTTGACGTTACTGGTGGATGGGGCAAGCCTGGCTTTCTCACATGAGGCTCCTCTGCACTCCATTGCCGTGGGGCTGAAGGAAGAGCTCACAAGCTGTTCGAGGCAATGGACTGGTTCTGAATTTTGCTGACAAGGACTGTAGTGGAAGGTTTATGTAGAGGCCCCAGCTCGGGGCAGGATTTTAGCAGGTGTTGAGGTCTCCCCGAGGCCACTTTCCGGTAGGCTGAAAGCAGCCTTTCAGCGGTGCCACTGATGACATTGGATGAGAAAACAATTTTTTCCAGACAGCAATTTCTTCAAGATGTGAAAAGCAGAAAGTCCTTCTCAAACTAGAATTTGCGTCCCAGAGTAGAGCACCAAAACCTAATGAAAGCCAGATGCCTTGGCCTGTCCCAGGAACAGGAAAGGGAAGAAAAGCCAACCTCAGGGCCTGAAAAGCTACAGTTACAGGGACCTGCTTCTGAACCCAGGGTCTCCCAAGGAATGGAGTCTAGGAAGGACATGTGTTTCATAGAATCATTAGTGATTGAAAGGGACCTCGAAAGTCATCTAGTCCAATCCCCCTGCAACAGCAGGATCACCTAGACCAAGTCACATAGGAACATATCCAGGTGGGCTTCAGAGAAAGAAACTCCACAACCCCCCTGGGCAGCCCATTCCAGTGCTCTGACACCCTCACTGGGAAGAAGTTCCTTCTGATATTTATATGGAACCTCCTATGTTCCAGCTTGCACCCATTGCCCCTCATCCTATCACTAGATGACACTGAGAAGAGCCTGGCTCCATGCTCCTGACTTCCACCCCTCACATATTTATAGATACTAATGAGGTGACGCCTCAGTCTCCTCCAAGCTAAAGAGACCCAGCTCCCTCAGACTCGCCTCATAAGGGGCATGTTCTACTTCCATCATCATCGTTGTAGCTCTGCACTGGACTCTCAAGCAGTTCTGTGTCCTTCTTGAACTGAGGGGCCCAGAACTGGACACAATACTCCAGATGTGGTCTCACCCGGGCAGAGTAGAGGGAAGAAGAACCTCTCTAAGCCTGGTAACCATCCCTGTTCTGATCCACCCCAGGATGTTGTTGGCCCTTGTGGCCACAAGGGTACATTGCTGGCTCATGGTCACCCTGCTGTCCACTAGGACCGTCAGGTCCCTTTCTCCTACACTACTCTCCAACAGGTTAGTCCCCAGTTTATACTGGTACCTGGGGTTGTTCCTGCCCAGATGTAAGGCTCTACACTTACCTTTGTTATAGTTCATTAAATATCTCCCTGCCCAGCTCTCCAGCCTGTCCAGGTCTCGCTGAATGGCAGCACAGCCTGCAGGGGTGTCGGCGAAACCACCCAGCTTTGTGTCATCAGCAAACTTACTGACAGTGCCTCTCTAATCCCTTATCCAAGTCATTAATGAATAAATTGAATAGGACTGGTCCCAGTACTGACCCTTGGGGGACTCTACTAGATTTGGTGTTTGTGACACAAAAACACAGTGTGTGCCAACAGTGGAGGGGATCTGTACTGCTCACCCAAAAAGAAGCCACTTTCAGGGGCCAGACTGCTTTCGAGATCTGCCCAGAGCAGAGGGAGGATGTTGAAATCTGATTCAGGATGTCCTAGGCTGAGGTTGCACTAAACAAAGCCCCGATGAGTCCAACAAGGCTTGAAAGTCTGCTGTTGCAAAAGCTGTGTAGGTGTTTCAGATCCTTCCTGGATGGAGAGAGCAGCTGGGAGCTGAGCTGTGACAAGGTTCCGTGTCAGGGTGCAAGTGTGTGAGGCATCACTGGCCTGTGCTCCCATGGGCTGTGCATCCTGCCTTCTGCATCATCATTCTGCAGGAAAAGAGTCACAGGGAGCTGGACATTTGTCAACAGAAATCCTTGATGGAGGCAGAAATGAGTTCTGACGCACTTTTGGGAGGACCCAAGGGTGTGTGTGTGTGCAGGAGGAGATGTCTGAGGTAGCCTTGTATGTAAAGGTGCATGTAAAGTATGCGTATCAGGGTATGCGTATGTCTGTGTCTATGCAGACACTGAAGCTAAATGTTTATGGGTTGGAAAATACCTGAAAGAGCTACCAATAATTGGTATGGAGGACAAGAGAAGAAAGTGCCCCCTTTCCCCAGGCTCTCGCAGCTGCCTCAGCTCTGCCAAGGACAATGGCAGGAAGCCAAGGGTTAAAAAACGGGATTAGGGGAGGGAGCTGAACTAGGCTGGGCATCCTGTTTCACACTGAAAGTAGGAAACTCGGGGCTTAAGCCTTTTTTCATGAGCCTTTCATCCGAACCCAAGGGCTCACCAGGCATGCCCCTGGGCTTGCATACAGACCTCAGACTGTGGACTTCATCCAGTCCTGCTGAGTTTTCTGGGTGGAGATGAAACAGTGATTTCCTCTCAGGAAAGTTCATCTCTTCCTGAGAATGTTTAAGTAGTGCTGACTGTGCGTTTGCCTTCTGGGAGGAACAAGAGAGGAACAAATCCAGCCTGTTCCAAGTTTTGCAAGTGGTGCAGACGTTGGAGAATAATCTTTAGTAATGAGAGGCTGATAAGCACTTCGTTACAGCTACTTCATACATGGCTTGACTGATCCCGAGGCAGATATTTCTTCCCTGGTTCAGACCAGAGCGAGATGCCAGATCCAGGCAGCCACAAGCCTTTGTGTGCTCTGTGGGGGCGGATCAGCACAGGCAGCACTTGGCATGGGGAGAGCCTCTGCTGTTCCTCTGCCTGTCCTAGCTGCCTTCTCACTGCACTGCCCAGGGCTCAGTTGTCAGAGTCTGATTAATGATTGATCGATGCCAACACTGCGCCAGTCCTCCAGTTAGAGCTGACCACTGAACAGCACGGAATCGCTTCGCCCAGTAGACACGTGTGTGTTATTCGCATTGCAAGTCTGGCAGAACAAGCAGCTCTTCATCATTTACACTTTGGCCAAGATATTGTAGTGCAGTTTCCACTTCCTGGCAATTAACTCAAATCATTCCCATTCGACATTGAGAACTACACTCATGGGCCTGCAGAGTTTGGGACCTTCTTATTCCAGTGTGGAAACCCCAGAAAATAACTATGACAACGCATTTTTTCTGTCACTTAAACACTAATAAAAAGAAAAGACTTTGGGGATGGATATTCCATAACTGGTTAGTTTATCTCCCTTATCCCTCCTACGTATAAAAAAGCCTTGTATCACCCACACCAAGCAAGTACCAATCACTTTGAAGTTACTTTATTGATGGATACTGATGGATATCTGACCAAGCTTCTCTTTATGTCTGGTTTTTGGTCATTTTTGCCGTATGGAAAATACCAGCGTAAGACACTGCTTCATATGGCGAGATTAAATGCAACCAGCTGGAAAGCAAACACCGTCTTGAGAACCCGTGCATAGGCTTGAGGGGTAGAAAAGATATAATAGAGGGAAGACTGGGCAGAACCTAAACCAAAACTCTTTTCTTTGTCCTGCATCTTACCAGGACAGTCACTGGAGCAGGTGCCTGGGTTTAGTGTGACTTTTGTTTAGGCCTTTGCTTGAGGAAGCTGCCATGAGCACAGCTACAGTCAGGTAACTCTGCAGTGCTGACATCACCAACAACAGGCATCTACTGGAAAACTGAGAGAAAACTTTTCTGAATGTGTAAGAGACCTGCAGGTTGGTAAGGCATGAGGAGTGGTGTTGCTCAGCTGACTGGGCACAGGAGTTTCAGGTGAGTTTTTTTGTGGACCTGCACCCTGTGGCCTGAGTTAAGGTCCTTCTTCTCTCCCACCCAGCCCTGTTGTTAGTCTAGTTCTGTCATCTGTGTGAGTTACTGAAGATGGTGAGGCTAAGAATCAAACCCATAAATCAAATCAGGAGCTATTGCTCATGGAAAGGAAGGCTGAAGTTTGCTGTGTTTCCTCTACCTTTGCTGCTGTCCTTCCAGGCACTGAATCAGTAGCATCTTCTGCGGCTGGGGATGGGTATGTTGGACTAGGCTGGGCCAGTTGCAGACATACAGCTGATTTCTGGTGGCTAAATGGGAAGAGCCAAGCTGTGGATCTGTTGGTGGGGCAGGCCCTACTCATTCATGTAGGTGAGTTCAACTGCAGAGTCTCTGCAGCCAGGACTGTTTTCAATCTGGTGGCTGTGCCCAGAATAACAGGAGCAGGATGTCAGCGGGAGCCTCCAGAGCTGCTGCAACACAAATACTAATCAGTCCCTACCAGATAATGCTTCCTGTCTTCAGCTTTAAAAAGAACATTGTGGGTCAAGAGAAGTGAAGTCTTCCCCTCTGTTTTACTGGTTGTGGTGTCCAGTTCAGGCAGGTATAACAGGGAAGCGCCTGTTCACTGCTCCATCAGCTCTGGATGTTCTCCAGATGCTGTCAGGGAGACCTGATGGCTCTTGAGAAAGAAAATGTGCCCATGAAAGCTCCCTGGAGTGCTTACTAGCTATCCTACACCTCGGGAAGCCAGTGCTATCTGTGCCTCTGCCCTGAGGAAACTAGGTACCAACTGGATAGTGACCAGGCCTGGGCAAAATGACCAGGCAGAGCCAGGAGGAAGGAGATTAAGTCAGCCCTGTGATCTACACCAGATGCACACTTACATTTTGCTACAAGATCATCACTCCCTGACCACACGCTGCCTTGATCTGCAGCAAGAGCTGCTGGGGGAGCTGCCAAACTTGGCAAGAACCTGGCCCATTCCCAGAGCTCCCTATGAGGGGTGAGGCAACCCTTTCTGCAGGTCCCAGTGCAGTGGTCGTGGCTCAGTGAGCCATACAGAACCCCCTGCTCAACCAGCAGTAGAGCAGTGTTGAAGCAGGGTGATTTGTGAGAAGCCTGAAAATGTTGGGGGGTAGTGATCACAGAAAATATTTGCATTGTTTATCAGGGCATGAAAAGTCATGAGCTTTAAAGGATGTAGCCACCGAGTGCAAGTAGTAAGTAGTTGCTTAAGACAGCCTGCTGCTGGGACAACCATGCCACAGCCTCAGGGTAAAGAAAGAAGATCCTGTCCCCCTGGCTCTGTCCTGAACTCCTGCAGGAACAGGCTGTCTGGAACTCCACTCCCAGGGGCTATGACCAAGGAAAGAGCAGGAGAGCTTGGAGAAGCAGCTCTGCAGGAGCTTCTGACACCACAAGATGAGGTGAAATTGCTGGAGCTTGGCCTTTTCATGACTCTTAGTAGCACTGATTTGTTTGAAGAAGTAGCAGCCAGAAGGAGCAGACACAGCTGTGGGGTAGGATGCCAGAGAAGAAAGGCAAGATGAGGGAAGACCTCTGCTAGGATGCTCATTCAGCCAAGCCAGCTGCTCACCTCATGGTGTGTTGGTTGCAGGTGGTTTTTTTTTAATTGACTGTTAGTATAACAGGCAATTAACCTGATTTGTTTATTTTTTTTATGTTTCTCTAATACCGAATCATGGGGGGGTGTGTGTGTGGAAAGAAAACAGCATTTTTCTCAAAGCTTCAAAACAAGTGTTTTAAGGTTTGGGTTGAGGGTTCTTTCTTTCTTTGGTTCCTTTCTTTCTTTCAGTGAAATAGCCACAATTAAAAAGGCATGAAAGCAACAACCAGAGCAGCTCTTTGCTCACAGAAATGGGTCTCCATATGGGGTAGCCCAGAACAGGGTACCGGGTGAAGGATGAGGGCTGCCAAAGGAGTCAAGTGCCAGACTGCCTTGTCATCATATTCACCTGCAGAGGTTGATGCTCTTTCCAGCTCCTACACACATGACTCCTGTCAGTTCCTGTTTGCTACGCAGTATGCTGACCTTTCTCCTGGTTTACACATCAAAACCAACTGTTTTGGCAGTGGCTTCCAGTTCAGTAAACCATATGCCTTTGCCTTGTGGAGGAGGTAGGACAAAGGTGGCTATGGCTCCCTGTTGGACCTCGGGGACGGGCCTCCCGTTTTATTAGCTAACAATGTCAGTGATAAACAGGATTGGTGCTTGATGCATTTGTGGCATTAGGTGATAGGTCTCCAGACCACACATGCCTGATTTCCCTGTATGCTTTGTGTGAGAAACTATGCAAGAAATTTAGTTTGAGATAACAGAATTTCTAACTATGCCATAGATTAACCCCAGAACCAATTATGACAAGTTCCTCCAGCCATGCACTTCTGGGACATGGTTTGCCAGTCATCCCCATGCATTTAAGGAGGAACCTTCTTAAGGAAGAACCAAAATGTTCCCACACCCCCAAACCCTGCGTGCTAGTAAATGCTGTTGGTCTGGGGAAGCCTAGTGTAAAGCAGTGGTGAGGCTGCATCATGTTTTGCCAGAAAGCCATAGTTAGATTTTTGACTAATAAAAGCAGGCATCTGCAATCAAACTAATTTGCTGGAGATTAGTGGCTAATTAAAAGCAAGGAAGCAAGGAAGCTGCTTGCCTTAGGGCCAGCTAAGCATGCGCTTGGAGCAGCCTGCATTGACAAGTAGGAGATGCACTCACTGGCTTTGTGAAATGAGCAGCAGCTACCCACCTTGAAGGAGAAGTCATACCTTCACAAAGCTCCAAAGCAACAACCTCACTCCATCCTGTCTTTCCTGTGAACTGGGGACAGAAGAACCACAGGCTGTGGCAGAAAGAACATAAAAAACTCCCACTGACATCAATAGGTCCTGGACCGGTCTTGTGGCCTTTTATCCTTGTTGGTTACACGTTTTCTCACTGGAGAAAGAAGGACATGTGCACTTTGAGTTATTGCTTGTACACCACACAGCTGGCATGAGAGGGACCATTGCTCATGGTTGAGCACTGGCGTGGTTAAGCTGGAAGTCAAGCAGAGTCAGTGCAATTCCCTCACATCCAGAGCTGATTTATTTAGCAATATTTATGCACTTATCCTCCCTAAACAGTATAGCATGAGGCCAGCAGTGGGAGAAAAGGCAGCTTCTGAAGGTGTGCTCATTGACCCAGTCAGTATGGCAGGAAACCACAAAAGGTAGCCTGGGACCATGCACAAAGCAGACTTCATCCTGGCTTTACCCTTGGTTTCTCAGGTCTTCCATTCATGGTGTTGATGCTTGCTAGACTCGCAGCACTGCATGACATGCACTAGCACCTGGAGATAAGTGACAGCCTGAAGTGCTAAACAGGCACATGGTCAACATCAGGCTCTTGGAAAACATAGCCGGTCAGTTTTGAACAGCTTGACTTCTTATTCACAACAGATTGTTTTAACACATTGTTAACCACCTTGGCGAGCAGCAGCGATTTAGCACTTTAAAACAGAGGGAAGCAAGAGGATACTGGTGACTAATTTCTTTCCAGAAACGTCATATGGGTCATCCTCTTCATACGTTGTTTGTTTTGCTAATTAGTCTTTAGGTGGATATTCATATCTCAACTATTATTTTCCACTGTTAATTGTGGTTTTATCGCCCAGCAGTGAGTCCAGTTTCCAGGGTAATTGAGAAGCCAAATGCTTTCAACTACGCAAAAGATAAACTGTGTTTCCTGCAACTCTAATGCCTCTAATGTTAGCAGTTGAGTAACAGCCGGACACAGCAATGTCTTCCGTAAGGAAATATGCCAACAGTTGTTGCCTAGAAATGAATTAGCTTCTTTTTTTTTTAACAAATAAAAAGTGTTTTCAATGATTCGAAGCTGCAATAACAGTCTTTTTCAGTCAATGCTTACCTTTCACGACAACAGGATGCTCTGCTCTGCTTAAGCAAGTAATAATATTGGTTTTAGTCAGTACACAGCCTTTGCTTCTTGTTGGGGCTGTTGCACTCGCACACTGCACATCGGATAATGAGTTCATTGCATATTCCCCAGTTTTATACACAGAGATGTTTTCTAAAACCATCTGTGCATAAAGAAGATCCATCTTTGCAATCAGCCAGCGTGAGCTCTGTATTGGCTGTATGAGCTACAACAACATTAAGGAAAGCAGCCCGCAGAATACCTGGCTGTTAGCATTAGCAGAGCCGTGCGTATTTAGGGTCTCCATGCTTCTGTCTTAGGGTCAGGAAAATTTACTGTCAAAATGTTCACACTGGCTATACGAGACCTTTCACCTAAAAACTCCCCCTTGCTTAAAAGACAATTACTGGGAGCAGTAGCAAGATTTAGCCTAAGGACGTCTGTGGTTGCCTCCTGCTGATGATCTGCTGGGGTCCTGTTGTCTCCCCAAACATGAGCATAGTAGCAGTAATTCTGATGTTTGTCACTGCTTCTTTACTTATATTAACAGTTTATTTCATGGCTGACTTCCCATCTTGCTAAGTTAGTTTCTCCATGCCAGGCTGTACTAATGAATAGAGAACAGATTCTGAGCTCTCTCTTTTCCAGGGGAAAAAGCACAAGCTTGGCTGAAAGCAGTGTAGTTGCTCTGCTCTGACCCTCATATAAGGAGGATCCTCATCTACCTTCAGGTAAATGCCCTGGGGCTTTTCTTTTAGCCAGGCAAGTGCTTCTGACATTCTCCTAGAAGCGATTAACATTTCAATCATCTTTGTATCTCAGCAATGCAGTTCCTACAGTAGTGCTGAAGCAACAAGTCTTGCTGGGCAATGCCCCATGGCTCCCAACCCAGGGGCTGTAATGACACCCTGAGAACCTGGTGTATAGTGGAGGACAGGCTGGGTCTCTGAGCTGCACATTTAGTGAGATGCTGTTCAAAGTCAGTTACAACTTCTGAGCGTGCAGGAGTAAATCAAGGATGCACTGTAGCCTCCATTTTTTGATAAAAGTACCTCTTTTTAAACATATTTATCTTACATGTCAGCAGAGGGTTTTAAATGAGAAAATAAAAACCATTGAAAATGAAAACATTTGATGTTGGTAGGGTGATGTTTGACATTAATGAATGAAATAGGGTTTCATTCATCCTCTGAAGTCAGGCTGAGCATCTGCCACCCCAGCCCATTGTCTTAACGTTTCCCTCCATTGCATGGAAAGGGAAGGAGGTGTTAAGCCACCTTCTAATCCTGAGGGCCAAGTTTCCTTGTTGGCACCTCTTTTCAGTCCAGAGGAGTTAGAAATACAGTCCTGCTCAGAACAGGTCATGCTTTTCCCCACTGCCAACCACCAAGAGGAGAAGTAGATCACACTGACTAATGTGGGCAAAGGGGAAAAAAGGCTCAGGGGAACCTTGTCACTGAACTTCACACTTATCCTCTTGGTACATGAATTGTGGTCCCTGAACACTTCAGCTTGAGCAGTGTTTAGCTTCTTTATCACTTCCACCCCTTTTCCATCCTTTGTTTCTTTGGACGGATTTTTCACAGCAGTTAACTGATGTGTTTTCACTGATTTCTGTGAAGATTGTCCAGGCCTCCCAAGCTGGAGAAGTGGATCACTGTGCATTGCCTCCTCCAAGACTTCGGGGAGAGAGCACCTTGCCTCTCTCTTAGCTAAGGAGCCCTTCTGCTGACACATGAAGCTACATTTTCACCTGTTTCACCAGGCTATGACTCTGTAAGAGGAACGCCTGGGAAGTGGTGAGAGGAAAAGGACGGTCTGGTGACTCAGCGTCTGTGCAACCGTGCGTATGTTGGTTCAGATAAATTTAACTCAGGGCTTACTTTGGGAAGCTTCAGGGAGAAAACAAACCCAGCAGATTGTAAATCCCCAGCGAGGGCATCATTGCCAAATGGATGCACCACACCAAGTGCTTACAAGAAGCAAACGCATCCAAGAGGGAGAAATAATCCTTCTGTTAAAAATTACTGCAAACAAAATGGCAAATGTTGCCATCACTGTTGAAATTTGAACTGTGACAGAGTGGAATTTCCATCCCTCAAAAAAACTGCCTTTTGGCCCCAAGTGGGAAGCAGAAAATGTTCTTTAAAAAAATGAACAGAAGCCACATTTAAGCCTACCTTGCATTTAGAGCAGGCTAGACATGCTTAGAAATCACAGAATCACAGAACATTGGGGACTGGAAGGGACCTCGAAAGACTATCCAGTCCAATCCCCTGCCACAGCAGGATCACCTAGATCCAATTGCACAGGAACATATCCAAGTGGGTCTTAAACATCTCCAGAGAAGGTATTAAGCTAAATTTTCAGCTCTAAAAGACCCAGTCAAGAAAAACAGGACACTAACTTAATGTATTTGGACTAGGTGATATAACTTGGCCTAGGTGATCCTGCTGTGGCAGGGGGATTGGACTAGATGATCTTTTGAGGTCCCTTCCAATCCCTAATGATTCTATGATTCTATGACTCTATGATTGTACGACAATTCCATTTATTTCAATGGAAGTACTGGACTGTTTCAAGTTAAGCATCACGTTATGTACTTGATCAGTTCAGACCCCAAATTCAACAAGTTTCTGTAAGAAAAATAATCAGTCCCGTATCCGAACAACTGAAGAAGTTTGTTGCACTTGAACCAGTTTCCCTTTTGAAATAGGGTAATAACAACTAGTGAGAACAGACACCTCCCAGGCTGAATCACAAGGATGCTTGAAAACGAACAGTAAAGTTCAGGTAGTGATGTTTACTGAACTCCACTTCACTCTGATACTCCCATATTCTACTGTAATGCTATTCCCTAGAGGAGAGCTGCAAGTGTTTTTCTTAGTATAGTGTGAATAACTCAGCCCAGAAGGGTCTTTTCCTGTTCTCCCCCTCCTCGAGTGACCCATGTTCAGGAAAGGGAAAAAGCTGTTTCACACGGGAAGTTTTCCAGTATCTTCCTGAGCTTGTCAGACCTTCCTTCTCTGCTTTCCAACTCTGCCATACGTCAATGGTTATGAAACCATTATGGGACTGAAAAGGGATGACTACATAGACCAGCAGATAGAGCTGTGAACCACTCCTGGTCTATTTGTTCAACAGTGCCTTCAGTACTGCAGTGTCACCATGAAATTAGAAAGTCCCTGGTCTGGAATGCAGCTTCTGGCCTTCAGTGGGGCCTTGCTGATGTGACTGATTGCCTGTGGAAAGGTGATGTCTTCTCTTAACCAGTGCACAAAGATCTGTCAGCTTGGCCAGCATTCTAAAGAGCTGTGAGGTATTATCTTCCTATCGCATTTGTAGGAGCCAGTCTTCATTAACCTGCTGACAGGCACCCAACTCCCTTTTATTTTTGAACAAAGCAAAAGCAGTGAGATCTTCAGATTCTCATGGTACTGGAGGGATAAGGAATGTGTGTTTAGCTGTAGAAAGGCTCTCAGCAAATTGTGACTGTCACAGCTTTGTTCCACTTACAGCATCATTATACCCACTCTTAATATGCAAAACCCAAGGCAGACAAACACGTGCTTTGGGCTTTATCTTCTGCACAGTCATCTAATCTTTCCTCAGGAAATTACCCTGTAGCTTATCAGTACCTGCATTTTAATTTTTAAAACCTCAAGAATTCACCTGAAAGGAACTGGCCATTTACTGTTTTTCATTTCTTATAAATGTGGTTGTTGCTGCCTCATTAACTATTTAGCATCCTGCAGGTTCCTGCAATAAGCTTAGCTTGGCAGAACTGCAGAGTTGTAATCCCTGAAGGGAAATATCATTGCTCTCTGTGTCTGATGGATTTTGGTTAGCAACTTAAAAGCAGCAATAGCAGGCCCTTAATGAGACATGTTTGGCGAGAAGATGCAGAATAGCAATTAAGCCGATTTACATCTGTTTCCTTTTTCATTCATTTTGCTGTATCTAATTGCATACTTAGCATCAATCTGCAATCACTGTAACTTGGATTATTTGGTTTCTGGGTTTAGCCTCTGCATCACTGTCACTGGAATTCATTACTGCTACTTGACCAGTAAACAATGAGTGTGTTTTTTATCTCTGTACCCAGTCTCCTGCAGTCAACGTGATGAGCAGCACATCTTCTCAAACACTGCTGTCAGACAAAGGTATAAAGAATGACTGGGCTAGCTCTGTTCTGTTCTGTACTGCCAGAGTTCATATGTGTGGAGTCTGATAATTATAAATAAATCAGTATGAGATTTTGGAGGATTGGGGCAGATCTGTGGAAAGCTTTGTGCTCTTCAGAAAAGAAATGTCTTCTTTGTCAACATATTTCCTCTTAAGTATCTCGTATATAACAGCAGATCCAGCAAAAAAACCCAAGTTGAGAACAGCTGATTTTTCATAGTGTTGTTGTGGATTATTTTTCCTGGCAGTATGAGTAAAAAAGTAGATAAAGACTTCTTTTTTATAGAAATGTAAGAGCTTGCTTCTGCCAGCCCTTTTTCAATGTTCAGGTGTAGAGGGCTGACTCATGCGGTAGGGGTTGGGGTAGGTTTGGTGTTTTGGTCTATAGCTGTGCACTTGGTGCCCACCCACGGGTAGCATAAGGGGCTCTGACATCCTGGCTGGCCAACAGCTGTATCAGTGCAGGTTGTCTACAGAGAGGAAGGGGTCTTAAACCAAGAATATTAAGTGCTTCCTGAAAAGGCAGAGCTGACCTGAGCCTGGCCCCTGCACTCAGCACTGCATTTGTTTGCAACTCTGCAGGTGCCGAGTGCGTTGACTGTACTAGAAGTGGATAAATGCAACTTGATGAGGATGACTGTGATGTTCTGCATCTTGGTAGGAATAATCAATTGCAAAGGATGGGGGTAAAGAGCCAAGAGAGCAAGCAGCAGTTGGCTAAAAAGGTACAGGGGTTAGAGTGGACTGTGGGCTCAACAGGAAGGAGCCAGCAGTGTCATGCAGCTCTTAATAAAAATCCATTTAAAAGAAAAAAAAGGCAAATATCAGCCTGGAATAGATCAGTGAAAGTGCAGTACATAAGCTGCGAGGTCATCCTGCTGTTCTACTCCACAAGGCCACAGCTAGGGTATCATGTCCAGCCTGGGCACAGGCATCTGAGGACAGTTGTGGGTCAGCCTGAGAGAGAAGAACAAGAGTAGCTCAGAAACAGAATTTACAAAGAAAAATTGAAGGACCTGCCTAAATATGAAGAAGTGACTGAACAGATATAATAATAAATAGGTAAATAACTGCTGTGAAGAGGAAAAATACTACTGAATACAATCATAAAATGGTTTGGGTTGGAAAAGACCTTAAAGATCATCTAGTTCCAACTAGATAACAATGTATTATACATAAGGGATATGTGAAAGGAGTTGATACTGCTGTAGGCACCTATTACAGACCATCAGAGCAGGAAGAAGATGTTGATGAGGCCTTCTATAGTCAACTGAGGGTGACCTCTAGAACACGCTCATTGCTACTTACGGGTTGACTTTAATCACTGTGATCTTTGCTGGAAAGCCCACACAGCTAGGCACATCCAGTCCAAAAGGTTCCTGCAGTGCATTGATGTAGTGCACAACCTTGACACAGGTTGTGGAGGAACAAACGAGAAGGGGTGCACTGCTGGACCTCATATTAATAAATAGTGAAGGACTGATGTGGGATATTAAGGTGGGAAATAGTCTTGGTGATAGAAATCATGACATGGTGGAGTTTAGTATTCTGCAAGGTAAAGGAAAGGCAATGTGTAGGATTATAACCCTGGACTTCTGCAGAGCTGATTTTTCACTTTTAAGGGATTTACTTCAGGAATCCCATGAGCTAAAACTCTGGAGGGTAAAGGAGTTCAAGAATGTGGGTTAATTTTTAAACACTGCTTCCTCCAAGCCCCCAAAAAAGTGTATTCCATGTAGATGGGCCACTCAGCTCTACTGTTAATGCTTCTCTGTGTGGATGTAATTGTAATGCTGTTTTAGACACTAGGGACCAAATATAGAAGACTTTTCTAGGAAACCACCTCTGGACTATGAACATCAGGATCTGATCCTTCAAAAACCACAGTCACTAAAAGGCAATGTGTGGGAATTCAGTTTGGCAGCAAAATGACTCTGAGACAGCACAGAGGACTTGCAGCTCAGTGTTATCTCATCTTCTTCTTTCAGTTTTTTTAGAATTTCACAGTGAAATAGTTGATTGTAAGTAATGGCAACAGTTGTAGGGAGCTGATGAGGAACAGAGCAAGAGTGTGCTCTTATCACCAAGAGAAGCATCTCTGGCTCTCTGCTTCTACCCTAAACAGTGGCTTCTCGTGTTGGTCCCAAATGCCAATCTAAGTCGGCCAGTGCTAGGCACAGGGTGTACTTGGATTTATCACAGCAGTTTTCGTAGCTTCACCTCTTCCCTGTTGATTAATTTTGCCAGGGTATCTGCTCACTAAATTTTTTCCCCATTTGTTGCCAGAAAGTCAGGGTGCAGGATTAGGATGAATATTACAAACCCAAAGAGCAGGTTTGGGGCAGGCAGTAGTTCTTGATGTCCTGCTGTTGTTGCCATAAGAAGCAAAAATAGTGTAACTGGCATCTAGTGACAGATAACCCCCAGCAGCCCCACCAGAGAAGAGAGAATATGATCTACCATTCAGTTCCCCAATTCTTATGCACTGATAAAACCATGTTACCAGAACAATGGGTTTTGTGCTGGTTTTCTAAGGGAGAATAGGGGAGATAACAGCCTAAAGAGAAGGAAGAGAGGAGTGCCTAATACCTGAGAGTTGGGCTATCTGGTTTCCAGTCTCTAATGCACACTCCAGCTGAAAATATGTGACCTGCTTTTCAGCTTTACACCTCTTTCAGTGAGTCCAGGGATGGTCTCATATCAATGGTGTTTTTTTGTTTGTATTATTTGAGAAAACTGAGTTAGAGTGATACTGAAAAGAAAAAAATTAATGCTCTTCCTATAAGAAATGCAAGAACACCCTTGGCCCTTCTGTGCTCATACATTCTAAAAATTAAATTCATCCTGATTAAAAGTGGTTTACTCCAGCACAAGAATATGGTTCAGTTTGGATGTGAAGAGTGTCTCCATTTGATGGGCATTTGGAAGGGTGCACATGCATCAGCAAAGCACTGCTGGTTCCTGACAGACAGCAGAACACACAAACCTAAACACACTTTTCTGTTTTAATTACATGGCCAGTACTGATGAATGAGAGCCTGAGATTTATCTCCACCGACCTTGAAAACCCCCTGGAGGCTTCTGATGAAATGAAGCATGTTTTCTGGTGAGTTCTGGAAAACACGGAAATGCAAAGTACAGTCTAGATTTTTTTCAGGAAGCAGTGGTATACCATCAGGGCTTCCATGTTGTTGCAGTAGAATGTTAAGTTCTCTCAGTGACTCATGTGGAATTTGGCAGTTGTATGCAGATACTCAGATCAGGATTTCATACATGACAGCCTCCCCATCCTTGGAGGTGTTTAAGGCTAGGCTGGATAAGGCTCTGGCCAGCCTGATCTAGGGTGGGGTGTCCTTGTCCATGGTAGGGGAGTTGGAACTGGATGATCCTGTGGTCCCTTCTAACATAGACTGACTGTATGACTTGCTCTAGGTGATCCTGCTGTGGCAGGGGGATTGGACTAGATGACCTTTTGAGGTCCCTTGCAATCCCTAATGATTCTATGATTCTATGAATATCTGCATGAGTGTAAACCACATGAACAGTAATTCTGGCTCTTACTGGTAAATTGGATCATCTTCGTAGATGAATTACTGTTATGAATGAAATGTACATCTACACCTCGGTTATGTTAATGACTCAATAATAACATAGACATACACAAACTAGCTTTTAGTTGATAGTTTGATTAATGGTGCTCTTGCCCTGTCCAGATTTTGTTTGGTAGCACTGCCTCAGTCCTTACTCCAGTTTCAGACCTGAATGAAGGCGCTAGTTAAGGCTACATATAGAGATCCTAAAGAGGCTTTGCAGTGCGCCTCTAACACCCATACTGAATTGTATAGGTGAGTGTGAAGTGGGAATCAGCTGCTCTCTAAAGGTCACCAGGGCTGCTGGGAGACCAGCTGGAAAGCAGAGAGACCAGCTGGAAGCCAAGGCTCCCAGTGAGCATCTCGAATGTATCAGCAGCATAAAAATTCTCACCAAGGGATAGGATTAAAAGATGGTGGACAAGAACATGCGTGCAGAAAGAAATGCCTCTACAAGAACATGCTCAGCAGGAACAAATTTGCCTTTCACCCCAAATATCAGGTGACTGCCATGTAGATAGATAAAGTGGTTTTGATGTTGTTTTCTACAATTAGTATTCAATTATTTTTTTTCTGATGGGTTTTTTATTTTTTTTTTCCCCCTCTGTCTCATCCATTGTTTTCCTCTCCATGTCTTAGTATTTTTCGCACTTCTTTTCCCTAACGCTTTCACTATGCTTCACCCTAGCTCTTCCCAATATAGCTATGGAGAGTTACAACCCCCTTCACTTCGCATGACACTGCTTACATTTGCAGGGCAACAATCAGCCTTTTCTTGCCAGGTTATGCAGCTGTCCTCCCTGCCACTCCTGAATAACTCCAGACTGCTACTCCGTTGAGGATTAAACTAGATTGGGATTTATTAAACCCTTAGCCCCCTGTTCGAGTGACAAATGGCCCGAGGCAATAAGCACCAAGGTGAATGCACACTGCTTCTTTGTAAAGACTCAGAAAACCATGCTACGGACTGCGCTGCCCCAGGCATTCCTAAACTATCTTGTTCTGTGTCAGCAAGATGCCTTAGGAACTCTCTGTAGAGCTTTCATTGCTCCCTTCTCCCTCTGCTCCCACCCTGTGCATTTCAACACAGTAAGGAAAGGATTTCATCCTTAATTGAAATTCCTTTCATCAGCCCAGATACAGCCTGAACAAAGACACTGACAGGAAAAAAGCAGTCAGGAACATGTCTTTAAAATGTCAGTTTGCCAGTGACAGGCATAAAATGCCATCACTGTAAATCAAGACTCTAAACCCTTGTTGTATATTGCATAGCTGCCACTTCCCTCCCCCCACTATTCCTCCCATAAGTTTTGATGTTTGTACATCCCTGTTTTCCTTTCCACATCCTTTTTATATTGTAATCACAGTAAATCTGAGGATAGCTGGGTCTTCATTAAACTCCTGCAAACCTTAGAGAAAGCTCTTTTAAAACCTGAATAATGTAATTTATCTTAGCATCACACTTCTGAAGAAATTAATCATTCAACCTGTGGGTTTGCTCTATTTTTCTTTATTTTTCTTTATTTTTACTCTTTTAATTAATTTTGGTAAAGTAAGTGAATCACTTTTGTCCATACAGACCTGTAATTTTAATGTTATATGGCTTTACACGTGGCAGAAAATTGCTATGATCTTGCTCAGATGCAGAAAGAGAAATAAGAAATTAAGGTTCTTTCCACTGGCACAATGGAGGGAAAGATACATCCAACAGAAAATACCTAGGTATGTGCCATTCACTGAAACCCATATTTCGCTTGCTTACTCTGGGTGACTAATTTAGGTGCTACCTCTTGACCATACAGAGACCAGGGTCTGGCAGCTTGTGTGACTGGAAACATCTGCCACCCTCTCAAGCTTTAAGACCACACTGAGCAGTGAACCAGCTTCAGCTATCTGCAAAGGAGGCTGCTGTGTTGGACTGCCAAGGGTGGGTTAAAAGCCTTAGTGCCCACTTTTTTTTATGGCATCAATTTGAAAGGACACAGTTTGCTGCTGCCAACAGGGAGGCTGATCTTTGTAGGGTGGAGGACCTGTCATGTCCCAGGAGTAGCTGTTACTGCCCAGACCTTCCCTTCCTCCTCAGTATCTGGTTCTGCTTCCTTGCTTCATCCCTTTCCTCTGTTCTTGGCTTCCTCTGCAGCAGTGGTTTAGCATCAGCCTGGCACAGGTTTGCTAGGAGAAGGAACAGTAAATTACATTCCTCTCTGAGAAACCTGAAACTAGTTCTACATTTGTAAAGAGCTGGTCATTTTAAAAAACTTAGTTACCAACAACTTTTCATTACTCCTTATTAGTGCCTAGAGTTTTAGCTGTGCAGCTACAAAGAAACAGACCAAAAGCTAAAAATCTAATTATGCAACTAAAGATAAACAAATGGAAGAATACATCAAAGAAGGAGAGTGCTGGCCAAAGGGCATCGTATAGGTATAATTTTAAAATCCTGATCCTCAGCTAGTTTGAGTTTGTAGCTTGAGGCCTCTCTAATATATCCTTATATGATCCCTCTACTTTTATTAACGTCATTGGCTGGTAGCACATCCCATACAGCATTCTTGAGACTTCACTGATGAAGTTTTCACAGTGTGTCCACACACAACCTTTTCTCTTCTCAACCAGCATCAGTGATACATGTCTCCAGTAAGTTCTTGATGCCACCATCTGTTGCCCATGCATTGTGTTTTTCAGACACAGCACTTCCCACTTTGTCTTCCTCTTTTGTATTTGGGAGGTTCCTCTTCCATTCACAAAGCAACCTGTGTTTTCTCTTTGAATTGTTCTTTCTTGCCCAGAAACTGGAAAAAAAAAAAAAAAGAGAGAGAACACAACCAAGTATGATGATTAATAATGCTTCATTATTTCCTCTGCATCTCACTTTGGTAGATTCCAGTGGGATCCCCTGCCTTATGCTTCAGCTAGGGGAGACACTGTCCTTCAGTGTTGTCATATATTCCAGAACTGGCCTGGGATACACTGACACTAATTTACATGAGCATTAAGAAATAACACATGTACTCCTCATGCACTATTTGCCCAGGAAATGAGCCAAAATGCATTGAGGAACTTCCTAGTCCAAACTTGACGTTCATAACCAGCCCTGCAATCAGGCTGGTTGCACGTGTGCAGGTATTAGATGTGGACTGTTTACCCAGCTGTGAGCCACGCAATTGGCAAGTGGAGGCAGGAAGTAAGTCATGCCTAATATTTAAGATATATAATTTTCACGGTGCTGCTGCCAGGTGTCTTCTTTGGCTTCAATCTCACTGTCTTCTTGCCTATTCTTCTCTCTATCTAGTGTTCAGGAAAAAGAAGTGGAGTGTAAAGTGCTCTGCCCTTGTTACAGGCAGGGTGAGACTAAAGGACGTGTTAGAAATAATCGAGGCATATCCAACCACTGTGTTCTTTATTTGCTATAATTACCTTTTTTGGTAGCTATTTGAAGATTTCCCCTGCTTCCCTGAAGCATCTTTCTAGGTCCATCAATAGTTAACTAAAGGCTCAACATATTTCCTTTGGGTTACTTCCTATCTCTTAAAGGGCCTGACAATTTGTTCATTATTCAGTGCTTGCATATTCTACCTTTGCAGGCTATAGATTCATGTTCAGTGAAGAAGAAGGGCACTTCTCTGAGTCTTACTGTCATGTTAATTACAAGGCACAACAGTAGGGACAATGCTATTTACAGATCATTGGAAAGATGAGTTCTATGGTAAGAGACGACTGTTTATCTAAACTGGCAGACAGGGATAGGGTGCAGTGTAGTTCGCCTGTTATCCAAGAGGTACTAGTTAAGAGACCTGCTGATCCATTTGGATCCCCATAGGTCCATGGGACTGGATGGGATTCACCCCAGAGTGATGAGAGAGCTGGCAGATGAGCTTGCTAAACCGCTCTCCATAATTTACCAGAAGTCGTGGATCACGGGGGAGGTCCCGGATGATTGGAAGTTGGTGAATGTGACCCCCATACACAAGAAAGGTCGGAAGGATGATCCAGGAAACTACAGACTTGTTAGCCTCACCTCAGTTCCGGGCAAAGTTATGGAACAGCTAGTGCTGAGTGCTATCATGCAACAACTGCGTGACGGCCAAGAGATCAAGCCAAATCAACATGGATTTAGGAGGGGTAGGTCTTGCTTGACTAACCTGATCTCCTTTTATGATCAAGTAACTCAAGACTGTGGACGTAGTGTACCTGGATTTCAGTAAAGGATTCGACACAGTCTCCCATGATATACTCCTGGTGAAGATGGCAGCAAGGGGCTTTGACAGGAATATTCTATGCTGGGTCAGGAACTGGTTGGATGGACGAGCCCAGAGAGTGGTAGTAAATGGTGTCGCATCCAGAGAGTGGTAGTAAATGGTGTCGCATCTAGTTGGCCACCAGTTACTAGTGGTGTCCCCCAAGGGTCGGTGTTAGGTCCGGTCCAGTTCAACATCTTCATTGATGATAATGATGATGGGAAATCTGCAGATGACACCAAGCGTGGAGCCCGTGTTGATCTGTTAGAGGGTAGGAGGGCCCTGCAGAAGGACCTGGACAGACTGGAGAGATGGGCAGACTCAGATAGGATGAGTTTTAACAAGTCTAAGTGTTGGGTTCTGCATTTTGGTTATAACAATCCCAGGCAGAACTATAGGCTGGGAATGGAGTTCTTAGAGAGTTCTCAGGTGGAGAGAGACTTGGGGGTACTGGTGGACAGCAAACTTAACATGAGTCAGCAGTGTGCCCAGGCAGCCAAGAGGGCCAGTGGCATCCTGGCCTACATCAAGAATGGTATGGCCAGCATGTCAAAGGAGGTTATCCTTCTACTGTATTTGGCACTGGTTAGACCCACACCTGGAGTATTCAGTTCTGGGCTCCTCAGTTTAAGAGGGATGTCGAGGTGCTGGAACGAGTCCAGAGAAGGGCAACTGGAATGGTAAAGGGGCTGGAAGATAAGCCCTATGAGGAGAGGCTGAGGGAGCTGGGTTTGTTTAGTCTGGAAAAGAGGAGGCTCAGGGGTGACCTTATCGCTGACTATAACTATCTAAAAGGTGGTTGTAGTAAAGCAGGGGTTGGTCTTTTCTCCCTGGCCACTGGAGACAGCACAAGAGGTCATAGTCTTAAGCTCCATCAGGGGAGGTTTAGACTTGACATTAAGAAAAGATTTTTCACTTAAAGAGTGGTCTGGTTTTGGAATGGGCTGCCCATAGAGGTGCTTGAGTCACTGTCCCTGGAGGTATTCAAGGTTAGGCTGGATGAGGTGCTGAGTGGCATGATCTAGATGTTAGATATTAGGTTGACTTGGTTTATTTTGATTTAGGTTGGACTGGATGATCTTTAAGGTCTTTTTCACCCTTATCATTACTGTGATACTGTGACTGTGAGAACAAGCAGAGATAACTGTTTTTCTTGAGCATTTTCACTTGGTCAAGTGAAAAGTATGCAGTTGCCTGCTGTCTGCAGTATGAAAAGAAGAAAGAGCAGAGGAAGTATGGAGCTGAGGGATAAAGGATTTGAGGCAAGAAGGACCACAGAACTGAAACAGCAGTATTGATTGGAACACCCAGAGGAAAGCTCCAGAACAGCTTCAAGTAGCAACATCAGATGTTGGGAATGAAAGGTACTGGCAAACTCCCTATCCATTGTCTGTCTGTGCCCACCATCAATGAGTATGTGAACACCATGATGTTGGAAGATTTGGACATCCTGGAAATATCCTTCTCCCAGGGAAAGTGTGAGGTCTTTATCCAAAGAGGTGGATGAAGGAAGGAGGGAGCAAGCAATGAAGAACCAAAGCTATCTGTAATGGTGGAAGTAGCCAACATGCTTGTTTGGTGGGCTCCTGTAATTATGACAGCTCTGAGACTTGTCTAAAATATTCTGAGAACAATCAAGCTCCAGACCATGCCAGGGACGAGGTACATGTGAGACAACTTCTTGTGCCCAACTTTACAGAGCCATCCTTTCAGCCCCCTGATCTGCAACACAAACTATAGCACTCCCATGGATCATGATAGGTTAGAGGTGTTGCTGCCACTGGAGCAGCTTACAAATGGATGGATAAAAATAGCTCTTAATTTTCATTCTCCTGTGCACCTGTGCCTTACAGGTCTCTCTTGACAACTGGGCTTGCAGGACAAACATTAATGAGTGCTAATTTTAAGTCTGATTGCTTTAATTTCTTGAGCTACAAACTCACTGGCGCTGTCTTATCAGCTTGCCCCGATGGCAGCAGTATTCAGGAACTTCTTTTCCTTACTTCTCTGGCTTTCTCATTCCATATGATTTCCTTTTCAGTCACTCCCTGTTGCTCCTTCTTTTTTTTCTGTAAGACTTTGGCAAATGTTATCTTTCTTAAGGAGGCACTCACTGTGCAGGAACCCTCTCATTGTACCAGAGATTAATGTGAACTACAGAGAACGTACTATGGGAACAATAAAGAAACTCTAATAAAGTTTGTGCTGCCCAGTTCACTCAAGAAGCATATTTCATTACACTTCCCTTTGAATTCAGAGAGGACACTTTTATCTCACTACTGTAAAATGACCTAAGGAGGGACCAGGGTGGAACATGGGAAATATTGTCCTTTTAATTGTCTATTCTTTGGAGCAGCAATCTACTTATAAGAGCCTCTGCTGTCTGGCTCCAGGCGAGTCATTGAAAGCCTTTGAAAGGGTTCTGAGAAATGATGCTATCTTCCCAAATTCCAGCTCTTATCTTGGTTTCAGCGTGTGCAGGGAAAGGGACACATAGCAGCAGCACTAGACAGGCTTTTCTCACATCTCATCTGCCAAATCACTTCACGTTTTGAGTTGTATCAGACTTCCCACAGACCACCAATAGTGCCTCTTGTAACAATGTAGGTGGAGCTTGAGGCCACTTGGAATCCCCAAGGAATTTCACAGGGTTCCTCATTTATCTATTCAGTATTTTCTTTATCCAGATTTTTCTGTCACTTTCTGCCAAGAAGGAATCCCTTTCACCATTTCACCATTTGTGTCTAAACAAACAGTGTTTATGTGGGCACACTGGCTGCCCACATAAGGAAACGTGTCAGTAGGTGGGATACACTTCATTACCCTACCTGATCTCTGGGCTCTGTCACCGTCCCAGCAGGACATGCCAGGGACACGAGTAATCAACTGGGAATTATCTGGAGGAAACAGTTCATCTGTGCCAGAGGCCACATTTTTAAGATGGTTGGAGATACACATCCTTCATTTTCTGCCTTCACAGTCAATGTAGACACAATTACTGCTGACTGAAATTAGGATTTCTAGAATTGCCATTGTTAGCAAAACTGAAGATTGATGTGGATGGGGGCTGGTCCAAGTTTTGTCATTCCAAAGAATATCACACAGGTTTCAAATTAACTTTTTTAAGAGTTGGCCAATGGGTACCCTGAAAGGGTTTGTTCGTCTCAAGCTGGTCACTAATGACCTCAGCTCAGTACTCTTCTTACGTTCCTGAAACTTTGCAAGTCACTTAAGGGTCCCACATAAGCAGAGTGCCATAAAGGGGTAAAGGCACATTGCTGTGCCTTAAGTCAGGACATGACTTCACATGAACTTCAATGTAAGTAATGGACTCCATTACTTCAGCAAGTCCCATTATTTAAGCAAGTATTCAGTGCTTAATTAAATTCAGGGTGTAGTTACAACTGCTGTTATTAACAGCATTACACATAAATAGGTCCAGTTCTCTTTGCCCACCATCTATTCATTGTGCAATTTGGGCTGATAAAACAGAAACACAGTACCACACTCCCTGTCTCATAGGTTCTGCCGTATGTCCTAAATGACTTGTTCATTTATGCAGCCAGGTATCTGGACTGTCAGCCTCGTTTTCTCAGGCAGTGAGGCTTCTCCAATGGCACTAAGTTTTCTGTGGCATCTCCTGAAACGGCTTTCAGCCCAATCTACCAGAGGTCTCCGCAGGTTTCACGCCCTTGTCATTGGCACGGCGGAGCTCTAGAGGGCACCAGCTAAGGAGCAGCTCCACTCGGCTCCTGTCCGACTACACGGGCAGCTACCCATGAACCACAGTCCAGGCCATAAACACCCCTCGGCCCCGCTGCCTGGCCTGGCGAGACCACAAGATCCTGACACCGTCACCCCGGGCCCGCCACGCCCTGCCGTGAGAGGCGAAGGCGGCCGTAGCCCTCTCCCCTTGCCCCGCGCTGGTGAGGGTGCCGCAGGCCGCGCCACAGCAGCCCCAAACTCGCGGGCTGCGATAACCTGGCCAAGCAACCCCTAACCGCCCCCAGCAGCCTCGGCCGCGCATGCGCAAGGGGTGGGGGGAGCCGAGGACGGGCGCGCTCCTGCGGCACGTGACGGCGTGGGGCGGGTGAGAGTGAGTGAGCGAGCGTGTATGTGTGTGTTAGCGGGGTGACGTGGTGTAGGGTGGAGGGGTATCTCTTAAGGGGCCAGGCTGCGCCCCCCGCCCCGTTCCGCTCCGCCCCGCGCACCTGTCTGGTGCCGCGGCGCAAGGCCTAGGGGGCGGCCGCGAGCTGCTGCGGAGAGGGCTGGGCCGGGCACCACTCGCTCCCTGCGTCCTCGCCGGCACCTGCGGCGAGTCGGCTCCGCTCCGCTCCGCGCCTGTAACCCGGAAGCGCTGCGGCTGCGCGAAGGGGAGAAGCGCCGGGACATGGCCGCTGCTCGCGTGTGCTTGCCCGCCGCTGCTGGCATGGCCCTGCCCGCGGGGACGCGCGGCTGAGCCTCGACCTTGCCTTCCCCTTCCCCGCGGACTCTCCTTCCTCCTGCTCTTCCTTCCTTCTCCTTCCTTTTCCTCCTGCCGCCGCTCGGACGCTGCCTGGGCCGGGGGCGCTTACGCTGAGCGACCTCAGCTGGGGCCGGTGGCGGGGCGGAGCCGAGCCGGGCAGAACGGGAGCCGCGTGTGGGCCTGGGGGTGGTGGAAGGCCCCTGACCTGGTGCGAGTCCCTGGAGAGGGGGAGGTGTGGAGTGAGCCGCGCGATCGGGGGATTCATTGCACACGCGTGTACATGTGCTTGGGGGCTCTTTTCTTTGAGGGGCTCTAGGGTGGTGTTCGGAGGCTTTGCATTTACTGTAGCATTAGCAAGGGGATTTTGAAGAGCTGCTTGTTCATAGTTTGTATTTTGTAGGGCTCTTTGTTGGTTTTTTTTTTATAAGCAGGTTTTTCAGAAGATCTGCCTGCTTGCTGAACTGTAGCCTTTGCTGTAGTTCCTCTAAGGTTGCCATTGTTTGTGTTCTGGGAGGGTTGCTGGTGGCCTTGCAGGAAGGTGCACAGGTTGTGTTGGAGGAGGGCTTTGGGTCCTGTCGTGTTGGACTTCCTTCCAGCAGAGGCTAGTTTTTCTCCACTGTCTCTGATGCCAGAACAAGGCCCCAGAATGAACGGTTTCTCTTTGGGCGAGCTCTGCTGGCTGTTCTGCTGCCCGCCTTGCCCCAGCCGCATCGCTGCCAAGCTGGCCTTCCTGCCCCCGGAGCCCACCTACACCGTCCTGCAGCCTGAACAGCAGCAGGAGGCCGGGGCAGCAACCCCAACGGGAACCGGCACCTGCAGCCTTCACCTGAGTGAGCGGGCGGACTGGCAGTACTCGCAGCGGGAACTGGATGCTGTGGAAGTGTTCTTCTCCCGCACGGCTAGAGATAACAGGCTGGGCTGCATGTTCGTACGTTGTGCCCCCACTGGCCGGTACACGCTGCTCTTCTCGCACGGCAATGCTGTGGACCTGGGCCAGATGTGCAGCTTTTATATTGGCCTTGGCTCCCGCATCAACTGCAACGTCTTCTCTTACGACTATTCTGGCTACGGGGTGAGCACCGGCAAGCCCTCTGAGAAAAACCTGTATGCAGACATTGATGCTGCCTGGCAGGCCCTCAGGACAAGGTAAATGGATACTTGGGACAAAGTGTTTCAGTATCTCTGTTTAATCCTAGTAAGTCCAGTGTCGCACATTTAACCTGCTAAGAGGTGGACAAGAAGGCTATTTACATGGTTTGAATTGTTTTGATGGCCTTATGAGATGTTCCATCAGCAGCTACAGTGTGGTTTGCCGAATGGCTTAATTTGTTAAAGGGATGCACAAACCGTGGTCTTCGGGTTTGCTCTAGGTTTAGGGGTTTGTTCAGCTGTGTTATGTTTTAGCCGTTGCTTCACCATTGAAAACGTCGGTTTTGAGCAGGAGATACTCAACTGATTGTGATTTGAGCTTGCAGTGTACGAAAAGACCTTTTCTTACAGAGTTGCACACCACTGCCTATGAATAGAGGTAACCCAGGTGAGCCAAAGCTGACAGTAGCCTGGGCTGGTGCTTGCCAGGAAACCGCTGGCATTCGGCAGCGCATCTGGAATTTCACACAAGCTCACGCGACATAGACCTCTTTCTCTTTTGGCAACTAGACAGCTGTTATCAAATGGGTAGCGTAGTGGGGTGGAAGGAAAAAGTGTTGACAGGTGAAAGTAGAGCTGGGGATTCTGCCAGGAGGCAATGCCAAAGGAATCCAAAGGAACTAGAGTAGCAATGAGAAGGCTCTGGCAAGGAGGCCTGGCCAGTAGTAGCAGGGAACCCATGGGTTCTAGGAAATCCTGAGAAGAGCTTCTGCTTCTTGATCCCTGCTACCAGTGATTGCCTTTGCTGGGCCTCTGTTGCTGTTTCTCTCCACAGTAACCATGAGTTTCTTTTGCTGTTGTGTGAACTGTAGTTCCTTGCAGGACCTATCCTGAAAGAGCTTTAAAAAGCTCGCATTATTGCAGTAGAGGAAAAGAATGATGAGTGTGTTCTGTTCTTGGTTCTGGGGTTGTGTAGATGGACTTTGCTTACGTGAAGTGAGTGTTTAATGTCTATCTTAGGGGTACGTGCAAGCTTCAAGCTTCAAAAATAGTGACAGGAGTTGTTACTAATTTTGATAATTGGCTTTTCAAGGATCTAGGGTTTGATCAGTTGTGGAGTCCAGACAGCTTTTGACATTGGTCTGCCGAAGTCAGGCTAAGAGCATGGAGGAGGAAGGTGTTTAGGGGAAGTTACCCTTTCATGGGAAAGTTTTTTTTTTTAATATAAATAATACAGGTTTATGTAAAAGCTAATTTTGATGTGCTGTTTGAAGACTTACTAACTAAATGCCGTTGTTATGCATATGAATGATGTAAATAAGGATTAAGGGAGTAGAAGTGCCATGTCTAAGCCAGTCCTAGTTAATGTTTGTCTTTCTGTGTTTTCTGTCTGATTCACTTAATCTTTAGTTGATGATATTTTGTTAAGAAAGCCTTCTGGGCCTCTGAAGAAGTGCTTTCACATGTGTCTGGAAGCACTTCTGTCTTGACAAGCGCTTAGTGCTTGTTTATGATCTGTGTAGGTCCAGAAACAAGGGGTTCCTTCGCGTAAGTCGATGAAGTAGGTGATGCCAACTCATCCTCAGCTTGCTCTGTGATGACTGAGCTACTTCTAGTCAAGTGCTGATGGGAGGAAATTCATAGTGTTATGTTGGAGTTTATACAAGATCTAGGTTCTGTCTTCCTCCTTAAATTGAGAGACTGAAATTTGCCAACTCTTACTTGGCTATGATGAAGTCCCACATCTTAGAGCTGCCTTAAGACTTCTGTTAGAGTTGTATTATTGTTGGTTAATTTTTCTGGGAGCCAAGGGAAATATTACAGTATTTCAGGTGCCCAGAAATTGGTTACTGTAAAATGTAAGCTTAAAGAAAATTAATACATTCTCTCTATTGATTACTGTCTTCATAATAGATATAAGCACCAAGCCTTTGTGCTGACGAATTCTCAAAGCAATAGTGTGAACTTTGAGACTGATCATTTCTCAGCTCTTTGTACTAAGTCCAGGACAGTTTTGTGCAGGTGATAGTTTTGTCCTGCTCCGGCAGGGGGGTTGGACTCGATGATCTCTTGGGTCCCTTCCAACCCCTAACATCCTATGATCCTATGACTCTACTTTAAAAATATAAGCCTGCTTCTTATGGCAAAATATCACGTTATACCACCTCTGCTGCACCAGTTCATTAGTAGCTTCCAAGAGTTTGTGTATGCTTTTATTCTTAGTGCAAATTCCTAACGTTTGGCCTGTAGTCATAAGGTAGCAAACAGTAATTCAAAGTTAAAAGTGTAGGCTTAAAATAGGAGAGGTTCACTGTGCCATCAAAAGCATTTAGTCATCTATGTTAAGTTCTATGGGAAGCTTTTGCTCCTCCGAATCCACCAGACATTCAATGGGGCAGTAGAAAAGAGTCATTAAAATGCTGGAATTCTGAGATTCTTCCATTATTTTAATTGTGCCTGTAAAGTATCATTGATACTTAGCAAAAAGTAATTTCCCAGTATATTTTGAAATGTTGCCCAAGTAAGGTGGGAATTAATCCTAAATGTGGACAAAACAGGTTGCTGCCAAATTTTACAGGTGATGATGAGGTGGTGGTGGCTGCCAACATGGCTGCAGTTTGGATTATTCTTTTCAAGGCACTGAAGAAAGTCACATATTTAGGTATCAATCTTTCCATTACAAGTTATTATAAAACTGTCTTGTAAACCATGGATGAAGAATACAATCAAGGGATTTTTTTTTGTTTGGTTTCAATTATCCAACTGTCTATTCTCCATTTGTTTTGTTTAGTCTTTGTACAGAGTAACGTATTATCCTTAATTCTAGTTAAATGAGCATCTCTCCTCTTGAATAAAGTGTACTCCTAAACAGTAAATTTACCAGTTATTAAATTTGAATGCTAACTGTCTTTCAGCCTAGGTAAAAGTGTTGACATAAAATTTTACTCCCTTATAATGAGTTTTTATAGACCTTCCTTCAGATATCTAGCTGTAGCACTGCTTGTTCTACTTCCAATATGAAGTAATTCATTGAGGCTGTTATATATAATTATTTCCACTCGATTAAGAAGTTTCCACCTGGTATCAAAATCTTTCTCAGAAAGAATATTCTGTGCCGTTGCTTCAGATGCATTTTTGAGTGTTTTATTTTAGGCAGATTGCTCTGTTGCTGTTCCATTTGTTCCGAAACTAGAGGCAGATTGAAAAGAAACTGTTACTGGACTTTGCCTGCTCTTGTGGTCCGTGTGGTTTTAAGTTACTGCTTTTTAGTTAGATGTGATTAACTCTTAACCTAGTATCTGATTGACTTAATACAACATCTGCACAGAATGACTTGATTGTTGTCCTCCTCCCCCCCTTTCCTGACTTCCTCATGGGAAGGTTAAACTTTCTAACACCTTTACATTAAGACAATATACACTACTTAAAAACAGGATATGCGCTTAGGGTTTGGGTACAGTGCTTAAGCACAAAACCATGACTGCTTTGTTGACTGCATGCTATGTATAACAATATCATTTTGCATGTTCTCAAAAAATGTGGAGAATATATGGACAAGAAATGTTTGCAAATGCCAGTCAAGTGAAAGAAGGCACTGCTTCACTGCTCTTTGCTTCTGTAGTGGGGTATCAAAGATGAAAAACTGTTAGTCCATCTTCTGGATGTTGAAGAAAAATAAATTAATAAATAGCTTAGAAGAGCTGTTCTTGTTGTGTTTAACAAAACATAGTTTGATATTTCTTCACGGTGTGCCTAGTATCTTTCTTTCTGTTTTAAGTTTTGATAAATTATGAATGTTCTTGTAGTGTTCGACTCATTCTCACAGCATGTACATTTGAGTTTGTCTTTCAGTCTGTTGGACAGCATTGGTTCACTTCCATGTTTCATTATGCTTCCTCGTCAATATGGTATGATGAAAGGAGTCGAAGTGTGAAGTGGTGTAGTGAAATGCAGGGGCTTTTGATCAACGGATAGTAGATAGGATGTTTAAAAGGGTTTTTTTTCTGCCAAGGTTATATAAAACAAAAGACCCAAATCTTTTGATATATCAGAATGTTATTGTTTGGTGTGCTGATTTATCAGTCAACTTTTCCTGGTGTTTTCTTTGCAGGAGTCAGTGGAAAAGTGTTACAGTTTTCATTAGAGTCAAATCAGGAAATGCACCTAATTGGATTAGACTGCAGTGATAACTAATTTTCTGAGGTTGTGTGAGTTGACTTTGCCTCCATTCTGATTTCTGGAGTGGTTATAGCTTTCTAGGTGAATAATAGCAACAGGGAATTTCTACCTTGATTTAGTCAAATAGTTAATTTTTACTTTAATTTTCTTTGCAAGAGAATCTTCTTTCATTAGCACTGTGTTTCTGTGCATGATGTATCCTGAGTTCTTTAGATCAAGTACTCTAGAGGTTTTGGTAAGTTACTAACTAAATTCCTGGCATAGACCAAAGCAGTGCTTGGCAGAGTCATAATAAATAGTCCTGGAGTAATAGAGTTCCACTTGTTCATGGTGCATCATCAATTAGTAGATTTTTCTGTCATTGACTTTAACAAGGTTATTTCCTACTTCCAGTTTTTAAATAACATTGACACAATGTGTCAAGGGATTGTTTAGACTGTTAACTTAAACTTAAACTTAAACTTAACTAAAACTTAACTTATTTTACCTGCCATGGTCAAGTACTTCAAGAAAAACCACAGAGAACTCTGCTCAAAACCAGAAGCATGTGGAATAGTCTGTTATCCTATGTGGTGAGCAGAGATTAATTCAGATGATGAGTGTCCCGGGGACAAACATCAACAACTGTTAAAAACAGGTGCTCTGATGTTCAAAATTATTCAAGATGTTTATGGAGCTTTGGTGTCATATTGCGTAGCTTAGTCATTGAAGTAAAAGTAGTTTTGTTACATATTTCTCTACTTCTGTCAACTGCAAGATCAAAGGGGTTTTTTTAATAAACAAAATGTTCATTCACTGTCAAGATTATTTTGCAACTACTCTTACTTCGAAAGAAAAATAAGCTGCCTAGGAGCCATTGCCTCACAGTACTTGTTATCCTGAGTGTGGATACTCCTGAAACTGAGCTACCTGATCGGGAGATGTTGGTTTACCCTGCAGTCAGAAGGTTGTAGAACCTGGTTCTCAACCTTGTCAGAGCATTGAATGGAAGGATTTCTAGAGAAACATGTTATTATATCCAACAACTTAATAACTAAAGGCTTCTGTCTGCTTTTTGTCTTTGCTTTTTTCCCCGTCTTCTAAATTGCGTGAAGTGTATGAGAGAAGGGCAAACTTTTTCTGTTTCTCAGTATGGATAGAGAAGTGCCACTGAGCTGGTGGTTGTAATGCCATGACTGTTTGCCCTCTGCATGTTGCAGGTAGCAGTGAGATTTGTTCAATTTTGTTTTTGCACTGGGGTATGAGCCTCTGGATTTTCTCCACAGCCAGGGTCAATTTCCAGTACATTGCAACCTCAAAACCAAAAAACCCTTCAAAAATTCAACCTTTGTCCTTTGTTACTCTGTTGTTTAGGAGTGTTTCTAAGTGCTGGGCTAGGTTTACAGTGGCTCATTACTTGTAAGCATAAGTAAAAAGAGGGAAGGAAGACCCCGCCCCGAATTATTAGCAGTGCTATCTAGGTCTGCAGATACCTGTGGGTATGGGTGGAGAATTTTTCAGTCTATTACAGTGGGTTATCTGCCAGCAACTGGTTTTGTTGAGAAAGCGGACTCTTCCATAGCAAGTGTATATTTGTATTTCCATACTGAATGAAGAAAGCAGGTTCTTCCTGCTTTTTTTTTTCCCTGGGTTTTTTTTTTTTGGTTCTGTGATGCTTCCTCGCAAGGAGATAAAACTAGTACAAAGATAGTGCCAAGCAGGTAGCTGTTAGGAGCTTTAATTATATTGCACATCTGAATTTTTCTTGAGTTTTAATGACATTATTATAGTGTCTTCTAAATCCTTCCCCAAAAACCACTTCTAAGCAAAATATCCAGTTGTGTTCTCTGCAACTGTAGGCTTTAAAGCTACAATCCTCATAATTATGTAGTATTAATAAATTAAATGAATAAATAATATAGCCTTTTTTTCCCCCTGAAGCTGGTAATAGATTTACTGAATAACTAACACTTCCTTTGGCTCTCCCTCACAAATATAAATCTTACAAGGCTGTTTTGGAGGCAGTGAATATATTGTACCTAATATACTTGTGCACATACAGGTTTGCCTTTTCCAGTTAGTCCCTAAAAAGGGCGGAAATCTTTCTCTGTTGGTTATAAGATACTTTTAGTTGCTTCTGAAAGAGATATTGAAGGCACTTACTGGTGTTGGTAAGTGCCTTCATTCAGGTTGTAAAAGACCTTTAAGATCACAGAGTATGAGGGGTTCCTTGTGTTTTCCTGTCTAGAAAAGACACCTTTATAATTGTTGAATGCTTGTGGCTCTCAGATGTCTCCTCATGTTAATTTGAGTATGCATTGAATGTTTATATTGATCTGAAAAGAAACAATTGAAGATTGGTTTTTGTCTAACTCTAAACACTCTTGTTCATATGGTCTGAAGTACAGTAGGTGGGACAAACAGCTGATAGCTGTAAGATTTTGTTGATAGTGGGTAACTGAGATTGCTAGAGACTAGTACTTGACAATAGAATATGCAGTTTGTCATCTATTTGCTACGACTTCATTCTGACTGTCCTGCTTTCCAGTTTTTAGATTAATGACAGACTAGTCTAGGCATGCTCAGCCTGACATCTGATTAGGAAGCTGAATTTTATTCCTGCTTACAAACTGTGTGTTTTATTGGCATGGGTTTAAACACGTGTTTTGTGAGCAATAGAAGCGTGTGATTGTAAACCCAGGAGACTATAGGAACGCATAGGAATAAAGGTGCCTTTAATAGAAAGCTGAGAATGTAGAATGGGATGAATAGTGCACAAGGACAGTTGAAGGGCTGGGGAGAATCTTTCCATTCTTTATTCCAAGGGTTGATTTGGGAAAATGGCTCTTGTTGTGGCATATTCGCACTTGAAGCTTTGCTGCATGCAAACAGTCATGGAAATGCAAAAGTAGGCTGGTTGTATACATGTTATACTAGCTTTATCCATACCCATATCTTCACTGTGTATTTTTTAACCTGGTATGTAATCTTTGCAAAACAAAGCTGCTTCTACGGCATGAGACAAGGTGGTTGGATTTGCTGACTGTGAGACAAAATAATACAAAGGCACAAAACTGTAGAATCTGCTTTAGTGCCCACCCACCTTCCCACCCTTGGTTTCATATCTTCTGATGAGCATGTGAATGTCTTTAAGGGAAAAACCCTACAATTGTGAAATGAATCTGTAACATCTCAGCTTTGAAAAACGGGGAATTCCATATGGATTCACAAATGAAGGATGATGTTAATATGGAAGAGCAGGTTTTAGGTTAATATTTGCCTGAAAGTCCAGAGGGAAAAATCTAAATTAGAGGCAATTTCAAAAGTATTGCCCCTGGTTTTATTGTGTTTTACAGGTTCATTAGAAAAAGTTAAATAATATTTCTGTCAGGAAAATGTACATTATTGGTACAGTCTACATACACTGTTCCAGAAGAAAATGCTTTAACTGTCAAATTTAAATTAATTTTGGTTTAGGTAGTTTGGGTTATGCTTTTAGGAACATCTGTGTCTGATTGAAAAGCCCAGCTTATATATAGAAATATTACTTTAAGAACTTTGACTCTTGTCAGCCTTCTTTATCCGCCAAGGCTTGCTGCTGAAACAAGCTGCATACATCAGTGCCTGGCAGATAACCAGTATCAAGGCATGCATTGTCAGCTAGTAGCTCAACATTTTTGTAAAAGTTTTTTTACAGGATGCTGCCAAATTTTTTAACCGGTCTGACATACTGGGATCTTAAATTTAACCTTGTAACATGACATGGCCACTTATTTTCGTGTGTGGTGGGTTAACAACTATGGAGCAATGGATAAAGGGATCTAACAAGTCTGAAAATTGAGACTAAGTTCAACATGTTTCTCTGGGAAGCACCCTTTAAATAGTATGGCTTGAAATGTTACTCTTGTAATAAGGTTTTTTAGAAAAGTTTTTGATCAGATTATAGGATCTTTCGGGACATCTCTTCTCTCAGCTGTTTTTTAATTAGCTTTGCTTTGTCTTAACTATTACACTGTACAATAAATTGTAAGCCTTGATAATACACAAAATAAAGGAGAAGCCAGCAGTAATAAAGAAGCTGCCTTCTGATAAGCCTTTGGTGACTACAGTGGTTTATACGACAATCTACACTTGAAAGGAAATTTTAAATAGTTAACTCGCTGCCTTAAGCATTAGACAGGGTAGATTTTAATCTTTGCCTCATCTCTGTGTTGTCTTCCTCAGCATCTGATAAATTCATGTAAGTATGATGATGTCTGTATGACAGCCTGGGGAAAGGGACATCTTTCAAGAAAATGCTCTTATTTTTAAAGCATGTTCTCTGGGGTAATTTTACAAAAGTTTTTTCCAGCACACTCTTTGTTCTTCATAGCTTCATTTCTCACAAAAGTGTGTGTATGGTTTGGTTTTTATTTTAAAATGAAATGGTTAATTCAGTATAATATTTATTTTGGAGGTGTTCCCTGGACAGTTCTTACCTTGATGCAGCTGGTCCACAGCCACTCGGTTAGTCTCCTCCTCCGCTAAGACTGGAATGTACCTCACCTTGAATATTAAGTTGTGTTACATATTTTCTTTGTGATGTTTTTATTACTCAGTATTGTGAAAAAGCTTGTTTATTTTTCTGGTAAAGCATGTTTTTAATATCTTAATAATACTGCAGAAAAGGCTAGTGTTTCAGTCTGGGTATGGGCTCCTTATAAAGTTTAACCACCTGTAAGAGGACCAGAGGAAGAGTACAGTAGGAAGAGGTGTAGTGTTTTCCGTGATTCTTATGCATACTAGTCCATAAACTCATAACCTTTGCCTCAGACTGGTTAATAATTACACAGTGAGTGAGCATACATTGCAGGCTTCTCTTTCTGATGCAAGAAGCACCCTTTCAAGTACTTCACCCAGTTTTGTGGAGCGTGTAAAGACTGTACAATCTTGTTGGTGTTTTGGGCTGTGTCTGGAGACTAAGCAGGCTGATGCCAAACACACCAGCCTTACAGATTGGATGCACTTCAGTCAGATCTTTAGACTGTTCACATACAGCATTGAACAGACAGTGTTGATACAAATTAGCACCTCCCAGTTATTTCAGTTATTTTCATTCAGAAGGATCCACGATCCTGGATATGGTTCTAAACTTGTTGCATATCAACAGCAACAGGAATGGAACCAACGGTGATTAATCATGTTGGTTGGACATTGACAGCAGTTTTCTGATTTTCTGTTTTTACTATGAAGTGGAATGTTAGGTTAAACTTAGCTTAAATTTACTACTGGGATTTTGAGGGGGAGAGGAGGAAGTTGATTTAGCAGGCATTGTTTATGTGTTACTCTTTATTTTTTTTTTTCCTTCCACCATTCTCAGTGCTTCTGGGCCATAGTTTGACATGAACATTATTCCTTTCCTGCTCTTCACTGTAGAACTGATCTGACTTCGTCTTTAATTATTTTTGTTTAATTCTTGGTAAATATTTCTCATTTGCCTCTTGCCGTGTGGTACTAGGAGAAAGGGAAATACTTTCATTTGTAAAATAGAGTTAAGTGCTGAGCTAAATACTGGAAGGGGGAGAAAGCAGTAGTGGCCTCTAGTATAAAGTGCATGTGTCTCAAACTAGTGAACTGCAGGAAACCTGTGTAACCAAGACGTTGCTATCCTGATTGGCATTTGGCCATAACGCAGATGTTAACCTACCTAATTGTCCAAACATTGTGTTCTTGTCTGTTATTTCAAAAATAGAAACTCATTGGTGCAAGACTACTTCATGCTCTCCTGGTTTATGGGTAGGCAGTTGTGTCAATGTGACACATACTGGAGTAGTGAACATTTTTTCCTGGATAACCACTTGTTCTTTGATAGAGGCAAACATGGCTGAATACCATCAATAAGCTGCTGCTTCTTCCCTTTTTTTTTTTTCATTTTCTAAGATGCTTCTGCAGGTCAGGTTCTACCTTTAGCATCAGCTGAAATAATGCACTTAAGTGATTGCATTAGCACTTGTCCTTGATTCACTGCTGCCTACTTCTGCTTCTTGTGGAGTAGCTAACTGTTCATTGGCAAGCATCCTTTTTTGAGGGGAAGATGTTAACTAGGAAGAAGTCTTTCCACCAAAAAGCGGTTGGCTCCATTGGTATGTTGGCAGAAAACAAAGCAGGCAAACTGCTGTTGGACTACCCTTAAAACCTTTTGATTTGCACAATCTGAGCAAAATGTCTTTTACTCCACAGAAGCTCGGATGATCTCTGATAAGATGCTGGATAAGCTGAACAAGTATATTTGACCTGGTTTCAAGATCGTATTTTCTGATAGAAGTTTAGGAAAGTTATGAGAAAGTTAGTACTTTTGTACATGTGCAAAAGTACTGTTCCCAGTTCTTATATATTAATATTTGTTCTTTAGAATAGGTAAAATTTACTGATTCTTAATGTTTGTGCATATAATTAAATGTACATGCCTGTTTCTGTAATAAATTACTGGGTTTATTGTGATGTTTTTTTAAAGTTCTTGGAGAGAATAAGGCAAGTTTCATGAGCACTTCAAGAGAACAGGAGAAGTCTGTAGGCTAAACGTTGACTGTGTGAAGTTTTATTGTTTAAGTAGTGTTTTCTTAGAGGAGGGAGCAGAGATTTAGCCACTGGGTTTGTGATGATAAAGGCTTGGGCTAGAAAATTTGATTTTTAAGCTCTGAACTAGTCATCTGTGGTCTGCTGGCTTTGAACATCTGGTGCTGTTAATCCTGATGATTGCTATATATTTTTTTAATCAGCTTTATATTGACTGTTACTGAGACCTGAAAAGTCACTGTGCTGAAAGTTCATTAAAGGAACATGTGCAGAAGATAAACAAAGTGTAAACCAGTGCAGGTTTAAATATTGTCTCAGTAAAGTGTATGTTTTGAGAAGCAGCAGATCTTTAATCCTGATGGAGTTGTCAGTGTGTTTTTGAGCAACAAGAATGGAAGAGCTTGAGGATGCTTAGGAAGAAGGGAATTGATGAGTCAGGGCTAGTAGAAAGTGGTACAGAGGAAGAAAGAACACTGAGGTTTTCTTGTTTCTGAAAAGGTGCCTGAAGAATCTTTTCTAGTAACAGACTACTTTCATGAATGGGCTGTTTTCTTCCATTTGGTTATCACTTGGTATTTGTTAGAATATTTAACTAATCTAACTGAAAATGGGTAATTGAGAGAAGGCAGGAGAAACTAGTTAGAAGTGTTTCTCTGTGATGCTGTGAATCTGCCACTTCTTTCCAAGCAGATGCTTAAGTGCCTACAGATTCTTGCTGTAAGAAAGCTCAAATTTGTGTCTTCCCCACTTAAATGGGGTAGGGGATAAAATAGGGGCAACAATGTCATTTAATCCAAGTAGTATTTCTTTCTGTTTGTGATTTGTAAGACATACTGATGCAGAGGAAGTACCTAATGTTTTGATCTTTAAATTGAAAGAAAATACCACCTTTCTTTAAATCTCTGAAAAGGGTAAGAGTGACTGAAAAAAATAATACAATATTTCCAGAGAGTTAAAGAGGACTGTCCCAGCAGAATGCATGATCTCCTGGATAACACCGACCATGACACCACTTAACGTGACTTCTGTATGGACCCCTTCAGGGTTCACAAGATAGTATGTATCTCTGAGACAAACCCAGTCATAATTAATGAATCTGTTCATCTGCAGTGCTTGAGCATATTAATGTAAGTATGTAAGTGAAAGAGAAATCCTATTGCCAGCTGAGTCATCTCCATATAATGCTAGCTAATAAAATATTCACATATTGGAGACAGATGCATTCACCTGCAGTTGGTTCTGTTCAGGAATGTTAGACCAGTTCATTGGTGCTAATCATTTTTCTATCAAAACCTCTGTCATTACTGTCCTCCATCCTGCCCTTTTGCTGTGTTATACCCAGTCTGTCAGAGTTGCTCAGAGCACTGCCAGAGCCATACATCTGCTTCTGAATAGGAAGAAGTGCTCATGCAGTTTGCCTGCTTGCGTAGTTGCCTTATCCTTTCTAGCTCCTGTGTGTAATCCTCTCACATTCTGCCTTGGGTGCTTGGTGGGAGAGACTGCATTCAGATTTCTAGGAGTCTTTGAAGAACAATATGAAAGTAGCTTTAACATTGTGTGCAGTAATAGAAGGGAGTCCAGCACAGAGCAATGAGGATGGTGAAGGAAGTGGAACACCTCCCTTATGAGGCAAAGCTGAGGGAGCTGGATCTCTTTAGCTTGGAGAAGAGAAGACTGAGGGGTGACCTCATTAATGTCTACAAATATGTGAAGGGTGCGTGTCAGGAGCATAGACCCTCAATGTCATCTAGTGATAGGACAAGGGGCAATGGATGTAAACTGGAACATAGGAGGTTCCACATAAATATGAGAAGGAACTTCTTCCCAGTGAGGGTGACGGACCACTGGAACAGGCTGCCCAGGGGAAGTCTGGAGTCTCCTTCTCTGGAGACATTGAAGACCCTCCTGGATGTGTTCCTGTGCGACTTGGTCTAGGTGATCCTGCTGTGGCAGGGAGATTGGACTAGATGATCTTTTGAGGTCACTTCCAATCCGTAATGTTGTGTGACTTCATATACAAGCACACACTCTTTTTTGAGATGATTCATATTATTTCTTTGTTCTTGTTTGTTAACATTATGGGGATAATACTTTGATCTTTTTATATTGGCTTATTTTCTGTATGTCATTACGATTGTAATGATTGCAAGGAAATGCTGTATTAATGCTACATAGAATCATAGAGTTGTATAGGTTGGAAAAGACCTTCAAGATAGAGTCTAACCATTAAGCAAACTCCATTATCAAGTCCACTGCTAAACCATGTCCCTAAGCTCCGTATCTATGTGACTTTTAAACGTGCAGGGATGATGATTCAGCTGCCTCCCTGGGCAACCTATTCTGATTGCTGATGATCCTTTCAATAGTTTTTCCTAACATCTAACCCAAACACAATAACCTAACACATTTAACGGCTTGCTATGTCAAAGAATCCTCACAAAACTAGCCCATTAATGCTCTTAATATTTGAAAAGTGAGGCTTTTTGTAAAATCTGGATGAAATAGCTTGTACTTAGACTGAAATATAAATAAAATGACAAGAAATAGGTGAAGGAGAGTGCAGAAGGAAGTCAGGAATGGAAAAAGACCTGGACAACCCACAATAAAACTCAAGCAAACAATAAAACAGAAATCACCCCCACAAAAGAAGAAGTTGAGTTAGTTGAATTAAATCAGTGGTGGGACTAGTTACGTAAGTAGTTCCAGGGTCAAGCCCTGTAAGTATCACAGTTTTTAAGTGGTCTGGTTTGCTTTTTTTTTTACCATCCAGCCATCCTAATATCAGTCTCCAAAGGTTTAATTCCATCTCAGCAAATAATTTAATTCAGTGGGGGTGCCTTGTTTATTAGCTGTGCACACTGTAACTTAGTGAGCTAAGTGTGAACCTAGAAGTGTGAAGTTTCAGGTGAGCTTTGCAGTTTGGTTACAGTTTGGGATTAGTCTGGTTTCATTATAAGCTTATAGAGTAATTGGGTTTTTATGGTTTTTTTAGAAACAACAGCCTGATATATTCAAAGAAAACTTAACTGGTGACATTTCTTTTTTGTCTTGACTGTTCTGGTTTGTGTGCATCAGCAGTTAATTCCTGCTTTGTGAGCAGCTGAGCTGTACCTGGCAAAAGGGTAGAGATGTTGAAGGAGGGTGGAGCAGGTAGCAGCTCCAGTCAAAAGCCACTGGGCTGCTTCTGAGATAAGTGATCCCAACTGGAGTCAGATGCTTAAGCCTTGTAGGGGTACAGTTCATGGTAATTAGTGCTGTGGCAGGATGGCCTTAAACCATTTTGTAGAGCCATAGGTATGTAAAGGTAAGGAAAATACATCAGAAAGTTAATTTAGTGTTTGATGTGAACAGTCAGGGTAAGAGCAGATCTCAAGCTCTAGGTGTCGGAGGTGCCCCAATAAACAGATGGGAGCACTAAAAAAGTAAAAGATTAATGCAGTGCTCGTGAACAAAAAAACCTTTGACAACTGTTGGAGAACAGCAGAATTACTTCGTCCAGCCTTGTAAACCCTCAGTCTCCCAGTTCTGAGCCAAGGGTGGTGAGGAGGGTTGGGAGTGAGCCAGTATGCATTGGCTTTCTGTGAATTTTCAGCCTCAGGAATAAGGCAGGCCTCTCTGGTTTGTTTGGAAGTAACTGAACTCTTAAGAAATATCTATGAAAGCACAAAACTTGTGGAACTGCACAACCATTGTTAATATTTGTACTTTTCTAAAGTTTCCCTGGCCATCAGAGGAGACTTTTTTACAAGCAGTTGCTGTGTTAGTTGACAGATACTGAGTCTGGAGTCCTTGTATAAAAAGTTACTGTGTTTAGGTACATGGAAATCCTCAGATCTTTGTTGTTGTTCATAACAACCCTGATAGAGGAACAACTTCAACAAGTAATTTATTTCTTCTTTCAGCTTTTGAGTTGTAAGATATCCAGACTCAAATGCAGGTGTTTTGCAACAGTAAAGGGACTGTTGAAGTTTTAATGTCCTGTTATTTAAATGTTGTGAGGAGCACACTCATCTCTCTTGGCTTTGCTGTGTTATAAAACTGAACATGAGGTGTGTAGCTGAAATACAACTGCTACAGCAGGACAGAGGTGAGATAGAACTTGGGGTGAATATAATTAATTCTTCACTCCAGAAGATACTATAGACTGAGCTTCTCTATGAAAGTACTAGAATTCTCTCTGCTCTCTCAGGTTATTTCAATGCACTGCTGTAGAGATTTCGTACACTGGTTACAGGAAAGAGAATGAAATAGAATGCAGCTGACTGAGCTTTTGTGAATTATTCATGTTGTGGTCAATGAGAATAGTTCTTGGTGGCCAGTAGAGGTTTCCTACCCTTGATAAAGTAAGTTTAACATATCAGTATTAGATGCTTATTTGCTACAAAACATCATGATTGAATGAAGAATAATTCTAGGTTAACTGCAGTGCTCTGTTTTTAAGATAACTGGGGTGAGAGTCATTTTGGTGTTCTGCCTACATGTTGTGTCTTGGGACTAACTGATGTAAATCAAGAATGACTCTTAAGAAGGAAAACACTTTGGTGGAAGCAAGCTATGAAAAGTAGAGAGCACATGCCTATCTTCAAAACTATAACCTTGTGATAACAGGGCTGGCCTCAAAAGTGTAGCAAAGAAAGTTGGGAGAGGCAATCACATTTGAACATACCCATTTGTGTAACTCCTATTTCCATTGTTACTAGTTTGTCTTTCAATTTGTAGTGGGTTTGGGTTGAATTTGCTCCTGTGATTTGGAAGACAAAGTAAGTCCCCCCAACATTTGGGGGTTATTTAGGAATTCCTTAGGGAAGGTACTCCCTTGCACATGAGTATTAGTGTTGTTTGCCTTTTATCATTAAGTAGTGAAACGATAAAGGTTGTTCTAACAGAAGGCTCAGCCACATCACTGCTCATTTTTGTTGGAAGCTCTACGAGAGTCTGCTTTTGCATGTCAGTGGTCTTCTTGCTAACTTTCACTGGGTAAGAAAGACTTGGATGAAGGTGCACTGTCAGCAAGTTTGTTGATGACACAAAGCTGGGTGGTGTTGCCGACACCCCAGCAGACTGTGCTGCCATTCAGTGAGACCTGGACAGGCTGGAGAGCTGGGCAGGGAGGAATTTAATAAAATATAACAAGGGTAAGTGTTGAGTCTTGCAGCTGGGCAGGAACAACCACAGGTACCAGTATAGGCTGGGGACTGACCTGTTGGAGAGCAGTGTAGGAGAAAGGGACCTGGGGGACCTGGTGGCCGGCAGGATGACCATGAGCCAGCAGTGTGCTCTTGTGGCCAAGATGGCCAACAGCATCCTGGGGTGGATCAGTAGTAGATCAAGAGAGGTTCTTCTCCCCCTCTACTCTGCCCTGGTGAGACCAGATCTGGAGTATTGTGTCCAGTTCTGGGCCCCTCCGTTCAAGAAGAATGTGGAGCTGCTGGAGGGAGTCCAGCACAGAGCAATGAGGATGATGAAGGAAGTGAAGCACCTCCCTTACGAGGAGAGGCTGAGGGAGCTGGGTCTCTTTATCTTGGAGAAGAGGAGACTGAGGGGTGACCACATTAATGTCTATAAATATGTGAAGTGCGGGTGTCAGGAGGATGGAGCCAGGCTCTTCTCAGTGTCATCTAGTGGTAGGAGAAGGGCCAATGGATGTAAGCTGGAACATAGGAGGTTCCACATAAATATGAGAAGGAACTTCTTCCCAGTGAGCATGACAGAGCACTGGAACAGGCTGCCCAGGGGAGTTGTGGAGTCTCCTTCACTGGAGATGTTTAAAACCCGCCTGGATGTGTTCCTGTGTGACTTGGTCTAGGTGACCCTGGTGTGTCGGGGGATTAGCCTAGATGATCTTTCGAGGTCCTTTCCAATTCCTAGTGATTCTATGATTCTTTGAATTACTATTTGAAAGGCAAAGTTACTCTGTTCTCTTACTTCAGCACAGGTTCCTGCTTAAGATTTTTGGTGCACATTTAACGGAAATAGTTTCTTTGTGTATCTAGGGCAAAAAAGCCCAAACAAACAAGCCTTCAGTAAGGCAGAAGCAACTGTTTTAGATCTGTTTGTTTGTTATACACACAACCGCTAGTTCATGTGGTAGACAAATGAGCAACGTAGCATAAACCAACATTTAGTGTTCTGGGTTATTGTGGTGGTGAAAAGTCATGTTATAAATACAGTTGAGTTCTCAGGACAAGAGAGAACAAAGGTTTTACTTCACAGCTTCTATGAAAAAAAAGGGGAAAATTGATGTGCAAGCATAGACTCTAACTTTTGTGATCTTTCTGCTACTGTTTTGCTACTGTTCAGCTAGTTTGGAAGCATTTCTTCCAGAACACAAGTTCACAGAAGTAATCTTTTCTGGCTGATGATGCATTCTCTCTATGATTTTTCCTCTTACATTTTGCTTCTCTTTTGACTCCCTTCTGAAAAAATGCTTGAAAAATTAGAATGAATAAATGTAGGATGATTGCAGTTATCAAAATATCTCTGCTGTGAGATCATTAGATATAAATGGATGTGAGAACAGAGCCGGATTTATGAGTAACAGAAGACAGACTGCAGAGTGGTTCTGCTACCTGCAGGGTTGTTTAGCTGTGGAAGGGCTGGGCTGGTGACAGAGTTGTGATCACTGCTGCAAGACAAGCATATGGATGTGCTGCTGTGGTGTAGCATGAAATCCTCCAACAAAAGGTGTTGAAGGGGGAGAAGGATCTCGCTTGTAGTAGTGAAGCTGGGAGGAAGAGGGGAATGGATTTACTATTTAACAGTGCTGCCTCAGAGTCCTGAGCAGCTAATGACTTCAGTTAGGGAAGGTGTTTCCCCCTCAGAAATCTTTGGGAGACGAAGTTCAAGGCAGATAAGTACAAGGTAATTTAAGGTTGCTTTTTAAAAAGGACCAGTTTTTTTAGAGGACTTACTGATTTTTTTTAATGACATAAAATCCATAAAATAGAGCTACAACTCCCACCCCAAAGCTACTCAGTGCAGATCAGCATAATTCTGTTAATTTTAAATGTAATTTCATTACCATTTGTACCAGAGAATGCCACGAAATAGCATTTCTTTACCTGTCCTGGTTGCTCAGGGCAAATTTGCAGTGGCTTCACTGCATAGTAGTGTGTGGATCACCTGCTTCTGTCATGATTGCTTGAGCTCATGAGTGTTACCTAACATCTTTTTTTAGGACTTGGTTGAATAGTTCTCAGCTCTCCATATTTCATAACAGATTTCTGATTACCACAAGACAGTAATCAAGAAGCAGTTGTAGTGATTTGTGCTTCCATATAATTAAGTTAGTGCAGTGCAACTGATCATCCTCAGAAGTGCCTAGGAGTTACTTCCACTTGATCCACTTATTTATGTAAAAGTAAGGGCTGGTACATAACTGTATTAGCACTACAGTCACAGATAGGCCTATACTGGTGTGATTTTTGCAAATAGTAAACTTTTAGAGAAGCCTTTGAAAGGGCATTTTCAAGAGCCATATGTTCATTCTGCACCTCTAGTATTAGCCTATATTGATTAGCACTGGAGTTCCTCTGTAATGTAACTAAATCACTTTGTGGTGTGTCCGTAAAATAATAGTGATACAAAACGGCGGCAAGTTCTTGATTGGATTTCTCTTGCAGCCATTAAAATTATTTTGATTGTAAACTCATTTGTGGAATTACTTTTCTGCTCCTGTGATAATATTCAGGGATATATGCCAAAAAGAATTGCCTCACTTTTGCAGCTTCATAAGCCAGAGTTCTGTATGAACTGGTTTTACTTCTTGCTGCAGTGAAAATGTGAAGTCTCAGAGAGTGTGCTGTACCTGAACTGGAATCACATGGTACTTGTAAACCTGGATGGTTTACAAGAAAGGAGGTGGAGGAGGAAGATGGCATGTAATTTAAAAAATCGATGTCTGTTTTGCTCAGTAAGCTAGTTAAGAATTTTAGACCTGTATTTGTGTGACTTTAAGGAAACCTGAGGGAGAAACTGGCACAGGGTCTCTTGCTGTGTGCCAGGGCTTCCTGTGAATCTCGAGTGTTCTAATTTTTCTCATTTAACAGTTGTTGTTGTGGTTAACACCAAAGATCCGTAATCTAATGCTTTGCTCTCAATTTAGTGTTGACATGTAGGCTGAAAATCTGCTGTGATTCTGTGGTGTTTTGACTGACATGCTGGAGTGGTACTTGCTGAAGCACAATGTGAAATTCAGTTTTTTTGTTCTGTTACTGTAAGTTATTGCAACAATATTCATTGGCAAAACATCTGATGTCGAGATTTTTTTTTAACATAAAGGTCCTATGATGTGAACATTTATATATAATGTATAAACTTTAATATAAATAATTTTATACCTTGTTTGAGGTATGTGATGTGATTTTTACTTAAATGAGGACTTTATTTGTCCTTTCTAGCCCTAAAGTGAAATGTATATGTTCTTACTGTATTAAATAGCTGCTTAATTCTGAAAATGTAGATGTGGATCTCATAGTGTATAATGATGCTGTAGGAAAAGCTGTCTCTACTTTTTAACAATCCTTTTATCTATATTACAAAGTTTAAAGATTGTGCATCTTGAAAACAAAGCAAATAGTTTTGTAATAACAGGGAGAAACAGCCTTGAAGAACAGACCTTATTATAGCTGAATACATGCATGTTCTAGTAAAACTACTCCAGAATTCGCTATTTCCTCCAAAAATGCCATAATCTGGATAGGTGCTGATGTATGTTGAATTTTCTTCGTGTCTTGAATTATTTTGTGATGGTGTTTCCTGTGAGAGGAGGATATGGTTTCAAATGCAGTCTCCTTGCAGGAACTCAGGAACCAGTTACCTTGTTTTCCTGGGCTTTTAGCTTTATATATACTGTGCTTTAAGGATGAACTTTGACCACTAACAGCTGCTGTACTTTAGCAGTTGATAAACAACAGGTCTCAACAGCTTTATGAAATGGTGCTTTGCATAGTCAGATTGCTCTGCTCAGTTACCATGACTGGTTTTGAAAGCTAGTTTTTTGCTGCTGCTATATCCATGCTGTTCTGTATGCTTTCCAGTTTAGGTAAGGGTCAGCAAATACTATCTAACTTCAAAACTGAAAATATAAGAAGGTGTGGTTAACTTCAGCTATTCAGTAAGCTTGAGAAAAAGAGCTGGCCTCATTAATGACTGCGCAGTTAGCACCTCTGAGGATTGGCACAGATGCTGTAACTTTGGCTGTGAACATTGCAGGGCTTCAGCTGTACAACACGTCTAGTCCCTGAAGCAGCATTCCACCAGCACTTCCAACTGAGTAAGGAGAGGGTAAAAATAGTAATGGTGCTTTCCATTTGTATCACTGAGAGCTAAAGCCTAGGGTGAGGAGGGAATCAGTATCTTACGTTCATAATTAAAGATGCTTTATGATAATACTTTTTACATAATGCTTTGAGCTAGAAAGCGTTAAGTACTTTACAGAGGGGGAGTTAATGCCAACATTATGTAGTATGAGGAAACAAAGGAGAGCCCCTACAAAAAACAAACTCAAAACCTCTA
>VXBP01004960.1:0-22086 GCA_013400115.1 Rhinopomastus cyanomelas | reverse complement strand
ACTAGACTCTGTCCCATTGACCACTGGTCTCTGACTTCTGTAGCCAGTTTACTATCAACCTCACTACCCGAAAATCTAGGCCACACTGCCTCAGTTTATCTGTGATGATGGTGTGAGAGACGGTGTCAAATGCCTTTCTTAAGATAGATGATATCCACTGCTCTGCCATCATCTAGCCACCTGGTTATGTCCTCATCAAAGGCTATCAGGTTGGTCAAGCATGACTTTCCCTTTGTGAAGCCATGCTGACTGTCCCTAATGACCCTCCTGTCCTTGATGTGCCTGGAGACAGCCTCTAGAGCAAATTGTTCCATCGCCTTTCCTGGCATGGATGTGAGGCTGACCGGTCTATAGTTACCCGGGTCTTCCTTCTTTCCCTTTTTGAAGATTGGGGTAACATTTGCTATCCTCCAGTCCCTAGGCACCTCTCCTGTTTCCCAGGACCTAGCAAAGATGATGGAGAGTGGCCTAGCAATGACTTCTGTCATCTCCCTTAGCACACGCGGGTGCATCCCATCTGGGCCCATGGATTTGTGCATGTCCGGTTTGCTCAACTGATCCCTAACCCAGTCCTCATCAACCGAGGCAGGCTCCTCTCTTGACTCAACCTCCTCTGTAGTCTGGGGCTTAATAACAAGGCAGCCCCTAGACGTATAGACAGAGGCAAAGAAAGTGTTGAGTATCTCTGCCTTCTCTGCATCCTCTGTCTCTAGGGCACCCACCTCATTCAGCAGGGGGCCTATGTTGCCTCTCTTCTTTGAATCAGTTTTACACTAGTAATCTTAGAGCTTCATCTCACGCTGTATGCAGTCTCATGTAGTACAGGTCCAGTAACCCAATTAACTTCCTGATACTGCAATAGCAAGGCAAGAACACACCACCACAGAATAATTACACCTTTGCTAGCTACCACTTTAGCCTTTTGTCCTTTGTGGTCAGGCTTATCTCATCCTTTCATGTGAGCACAAGGCCTCTTTGATATCTCTTCCAAATTTATAACCCATCAGTGCACAATGTGCAAGTACTGAAGGTAGATTCAAATGAGTATTGAGATGCTTGTAGAAACAGGAGCAAAACTCTTGTAGTAAATGCCAGAATAGAGAATGCACAATTAAGCTAAATAGATCAGTTTGGGCAGAGAGGCACATATTTCATATCAAAGCCAGCTAATCTTTCTTATTGTTAAGATACTCATATAGCAATTTTGAAAAATTTTAACTTGGAAATTTTGATGTTGCCATTTTAAAACGTTTTCAATTGACCTTACAGATAAAGTTACTGTGTTTTAATTGGGCAACTATTTAATATTCCCTTTGTCCCAGTTTCTTTCATTGCTGTTCAAAACTTTCCTTAACAAAATTTCTTCTATGGAATATCAAATGAGGAATAATAAACACATTGTAAAATAATGTGAGCGAGAAGAGGAGTCAACTTTTTTCCATACATGAATTAAGGTATATGATAATTTTGTAATTGCATTCCTCTGAGTAGTACAGACTGGCTTGTTTACCGCAAATTGTACAGTAGGTACAGGAGTATGTACAGAGACATGTGAATATTTCTTTAGAGATTTAGGAAAAATTCAGAAAGTATTTATATGTCATACCACCTCTCCTGCCTTAGCATTTGCAATGTTAAGTAACTAACTAATTAACATTAATTTTACTTGTGTCCTCACGAAGACTAATAATTCCTAACACTTGAAACTGCACAATGTTTGAAAATTTTGCTTTCTTATCTCACTATGTCATTCATCTTACCAGTTGAATGAGTCCTTTGTTTGATGTTTAAGGAAATCCAACAAGTCACGGGTTGCTGAGTTTTTGCAGAAGGTTAGACAACAGAGGCCTCTTCTCGATGTACTTCTTTCTTTGCTTCCAGAAACATTTTGAATGTGTGTGTATTGATGGTTCTTTAGAAGGTGTGAAGGAAATGTAATCCCTTCTGGAAAACATTTCTGTGATGCAAACCAGAAATCTCTTCGTTCTGGTAGCACAGCATGATTAACATGTACCATTTTGGCCAATGAAGGTGTTCTTGGAAGGATGCAGTGCTAGACAGGAAACTGCACTTGCAGAAACAAATAAAAATTATAATATGAAGCTACACACCCACCTCACCACCAATTCACTCTCTGTTTTGTCTTCTGTCATCTGCCTTTATTTTTTTCTAAATTCCTCTTTTATTACTCCAGAGGGGATCTGTTAGAAATCTGTGAAGCTCTTTGAAAAAACCTCTCTAGCTATTTCTTAGGTTATTCCTCACTATCTTAGCCCTTAAAACTGATTATTACCAGGTAGAAAGACTTTTAGAATTACAATTTTAGTTCAAGTCCAAGCCTTTCTTAGAATTTGATAGGTACTTTGACCTGAGGACATCACACTTAAGGTACTGGACATTGTCCCATTTTATAGTATGTTGTAGCAAGTTGTCCAAATGAAATGAACAAAAACCTCTGATGATGTGAAGAACTGAGTTAGCACTAGAAAACTGTTTGTATATCACAGTCCATTAATCTAAATAAACTGAAAAAGAAAATTAGACCTTTGTACGGAGAGTTTATGAGTAGAAACAGAAGTGTTATCAAGATCTCGTGATTTCTACTTCAGTGTGATAATTGCTGTCAAACTTTGAATGTCTGCAAGAGGGATGTTGTGTGTGAGAATGATAAGCAGCAGTAGATGCAAAAGGAAATATATTAACAGTTGGACATCTATAAAGTTATTTTCCTTTATATACAACTTAAGTTTATAGTGGACAGCAGTTTAAAGGATCCATCAGGACCACCTTCCAGAGCAGTTTGTTTCAAATCCTTGCTTACAGACACTGATTGTCTTTTATTTTTAATTCCTTTAGTATGCTGTATCATTGTGTTTCTCAACTTAAATAATACTCTAACTGAAAGAAGTTTTCTGTTTTTCTAGTTGAAGCAAAATTAATTCCTAGCTTGTTTTATGAGAAATTGGGTATTGCTATTCCCTAGTCCCTCTCACCTGTATCCATAATACTTTATGGGTTTTATTTTGTTTTCACTCCTTCTCCCCACTTCATTTGTCTCAGGTGGAAATGCCTTGACTCTTGTATTATGTAGTGCTATAAAAGTATTTCATACCTGTAATGTTCTCTGTTGTCATTCTTTATCTTTTTCATAATTATCCTTTATCTTTCTTAAAATCAACTCACTAGATCTATGTCCTTTTAAATGTTTTGTTCTCAAATCCTTTCCCAATAATTTGCAATTTGGTTTACTCCAGGGACATTTGGTGTTGAAGTCATGCCTTCCAGGAATCATGCATGACAGTTTCACCATCCTTTCTAAAAGCAAATTACTTGAGTCAGAAGCCACACTTGTGCTTTCTGCTTTTGCTCTTACTGTGTACTTTCTATATTAAATTTGTAATTTTAATGCTGTTTTTTTCAGCGTTATGGGGAGCCCATATTTGCCTTTAGGGGAATTTCTTGTTCTGAATAATTTTGTGTTGCATAGCATCCCCTCTTCAGGTTATTTTCTTGTATGCTAAAGTGTTCACAGCGTCTGTAAGCTTTCCCACATTGTGGTGTCTGCTTCATATGTCAACACTGGTGAACATGGAGACCCCTTCCGTTGCATGATGGCTTTGTTTCTTCAGGAGGTTTTGCAACACGCTTTGTACGGCTTCCCACAATATTCCTGGGCACTCTGTGCTCACCCACCTGCGTGGGATCCATCTCACATGGGATCTATCTCATTTTTGAGACATTTCTATCTATAAAGCTGTATTGATTTATCTCCAATCCATTTTCCATATGCTTTCACTTTCTGTATTTAAGGATTGTACTTTATACTCGTTGCCTTGGTATGAACCGCTAACACACCAGTCTGATGTTTTCATACTGTTTCCAGAACCGATTTTACAACCTTACAACTTTAACCTGTTGTTAAAGCCTTGCTAACAGCAGTGGCCCAGAATTTCACTCAGTGGTCATTATGTCAATGAAGCTGAAGTTCCCAATTAATAAGACTTTAAAAATACATTCAGATGTGATACATCTGAGATGTTAGTTTCAGTAGACTAATGCTTTGGCTGTCTTAGCTGTCAGTCTGTTCCAAATTTTGCTGTTACACCAAATGCTACAGTAGCCAGCAACTCATGCTGTGCGCCTGCTTCTCAATCTGACACGTGGAGGTTTAATACTAAGAAAAAAATTAAGAACAACTCCCCATTAGAATGTACCCTGCATTTTTAATATCAGCAATACTAATTTCATTGAAACATTTGTCTCATGAACAGATATGATGTAACAAAATTAAGAGCATTTCCAGAAGGTTAGAACGCAACTTGTTAACAAAGGAAGCAGCAGCGTTCATGTTATGTGGGATTATCTTTAAATATTACCATAACAAAGTTCAGAGGCTTTGCAGAAATTCAGTTAGTCTTCCTTAAATAGCTCTGCCATTCTAGGTGTTTGATAACAACACCTACAGCATGTCAAATGCTTACTGTAAGTGCACAACCGACTCTTCAGCTATAAACACTACAGATTTTATTTGCAGTTGGGAAAGTTCTCAAATACCTCTCTTCAAGACTGTTCCATTTGGTGAATTTGGCACTTCGTAGTAGTAAATATACAAAGTGAGCGTCTGCTTAATTTGCTTTTAGCAAGAACAAAACCATGTCCTGAAATTGCAAAGCGTCATCCCTGATTTTAGGTAAAACTTGATGTTTTTGCCTTCATGATTGTGGAGATAAGACCTAGGAATTCTTCTCAGCATCAGGACCCAAGATTTTCTCGGTCAAGGATGATTATCTTTACAGCCTGCTGCAATCAAAACTTGAAAATTGTACTGTGATCCCTCAATTTGCCTATTTAATGGGGGATTTAGAGTTCTCACCATGATGTCTGATAACTAATTCTGGAGAATGCTTTTCTTTATGTAGTAAGAGGACATACAGAGAGCAAAAGGGATTGTAAATATCATAGAAGAGGGCTGTTGAGTGGTTTTCCTGCTCTTGGGAATTAACTCCTGTTATGTTGTATTGCATATAAAATAGTGTTTTTCAAGTATCCAGAATAACTTTAATTCCTACAAATACAGGAGCCTACTATTTATCTGTTAATTTTATTTTGGCAAATACTTTCTAAACTTCTGATTGCAGTTTTATGTTGTAGTATAGTAGCTTGTTTCATGATTTTAGAAATTATTCTAAGAGACCTTCATACATCTAGTCGTTCATGGAGATTTTGTGGATTTGGTGTTCTGGCCTGATGGGTAGTTTTATGGCTGTCTCTTCGGCTGTGGATGAGGTAAAGAATCTAATCTGTGTTAGATGAGATAGAGCTAGGAAACAGAGTATTAGTCTGGAATATTGCAGCCTCTTCCTTTGCAGAAGTCTAAATTATGTAACAGAAAGCAGTAATAATATTTATTGACTAAGTGTTGTGGTTTTAGTCCAGCTGGCAACTGAGCACCCACGCAGCTGCTTGCTCACTCCTCCCCCGACCCACGGGAGGATAGGAAAGAGAATCTAGAGAAAAAGGTTAAATCCCATGGGTAGAGGTAAGAAGAGTTTAATAACATAGCATAAGAGAGAACAATAATAAGAACAATACTAAAATAATATATAAAATGAGTGCCAACACAACGGCTTCCCACAAGGAATACATCACCACTGCTCCCACCACCATCCAGTTTTCCCCTTATACACAGTGAGCATGACACCAGTATGGCATTGAGTGTCCCATTGGCTGGTTCAGTTTGGCCATCCTGGCCATGGTCTGTCCCACCTTCTGTTGAAAATTAACCCCATCCCAGCTGAACCCAGGACACTAAGTTAGTTAAATCAGGATTTTTTGGCAGGGACAGCAGAACAAGGCAGGTGAATTTTCATGTCTATGACCTAGAGTCACATGCCCTTTCCTAAATTCAAATAGCTCTGATCTTCTGAGACAAGAGGTGTTTGCAACGCCTAGTGAAAGGTAAGATTTTTTTTTAACTACTAACTTCAGGTTTTAAAATTTAGTCTTTAAGTTCAGAAGACTGTATATAAGCTATAAAGCTTATACTCTATGGGCTTACAAGGTATTAATGCCTGAAAATAACTTTCTTAATCCTCCTCAAATTGAAAAATACAAAAGAGTAATACATGCATTCTCTTGAGCCCTGGACCCATTTTGATTTTTTTTCCCTGCCTTCTTAGCCCCTGGCCCTGGTACCACTGCAGAATCTTTATCCTGATAAATTTGTCTCAGTTTTGTATCTCTGTTCACTGAATGCATTAATTTCCCTTTCTTTCCTTTATATACACAGTAATCTGGCTTCTTGACCCCAAACATACATACAAATACAGCTCACTCATTTGGGCCTACCCTTTGAGGTGTGGGCAACTCTTTGCAGTTGTAGAGGGTAGTCTCCACTTTGTCGTTCTCATCTGAGCAGGCTGTAGATGTGCAGCTCTGTAAAAGAGTCCTCAGATCTTTCAGCCTATTAAGATGTGTGACTTTCCCTTGAAGTATGCAAATGACTAGTTATATACAGAAACCTCATTTAGTCATTTCATGATGATTTATTAAAATCTAGATTGCAAAATTCATGCTTTCAGTCTTGTAGTTCATACGATATTTCCCAGTGAAACATTATTTAGTTAACCAGACTGAATATATTTTTCTAGGTGGAAGTAATAAAAGCCCCTTACCTTTTAGCAAATACATTTTCAAGTGGAGCACAGCATAATGAGACAGTGCATTAGTGCCTCAACATTTCCCCTGAGAAAGTGAGAGTTTCTGGTTCAGACCATTGGAAAATATGTATTTAGGTAGTGTTCCCATTATCGTACGTTGTCTGGGAGGTTTGAGCATTTCATGGTATTTCAAGGGTTTTTCAAGAGATGATTCAAAGCATGTGCTCACTGCAGCTTTAGTTATTTTAATTAACTTACTCTTTACAAGGAGCAATGGTGGGAGACTGTGACCTTTTGACATCCATGTATGTGACAAAGTCAACAAAGACTAGTAAGTAAATATTAATTTCTAGCAATGTTTGCTAAAGGAAAACCTTAAGATTGGTGCTAGAAATTAAAATTCAAGTAACCTGGCCACTTGCTTGTATAAACTTACATAACACCCACCTGTACCATGTTTGTTGTCAGAATTCATTTCCTTCCCCCTCACATATGCGATCGATCAATTTTCTTATAAAACACAAAGGATTTTGAGATTTCTGTCCAAAACCTTTCACCTAATGTGTACTAGAAATATGTGATATATCTGGCAGGGTGTGAAACTAGTTAATACATTTGTTTAGAGGCAGAGGCTTCAGAAGTAAAAATCATAGAATCACACAATGGTAGAAGAGGACCACTGGAGTTGATCTAGTCTGATTGTCCCACTAGAAGCAGAATTACTTATGGCAGGTCACAAAGGAAGCATCTAGGCAGGTTTTGAAAGTTTCTTAAGAAAGAGACTCCACGACTTCTCTGAGCAGCCTGTTCCCAGTGCCCTGTCATCCTCAAAGATTTTACCTCCTGTGCTCCACCTCTTACCCACTGTCTCTCGTCCTATCACATGGCACCACTGAAAAGAGGTTTCATATGGAAATCTCCTTCTGATATTTACAGATATTGATAAGATACTATCTTAGCCTTCATCAGACTAAACAGCCCCACTTCTCTCAGCCTTTCATCATACAAGAGGTGCTGAAGTCCCTTAATCATCCTCTTAGCCCTCTGTTGGACTCTCTAGCATTTCCCCTTCTCTCTTTAATTGGGGAAGCTCAGAATTGGACATTGATACCCCAGGTATCAATGCTCATACCAGGGCATAGTAGAGTGAAATAAGAACCTTCCTTGAACTGCTGGACACATTTTTCATCTCAGGATACCATTGGCTGTCTTGGCCACAAGGGCACATTGCTGTCCCATCGATAGTTTATTGGCCACCAGGACTCCAAAGTCTTGTTCCATGGGGTTGCTTTCCAGCAGGACAACCCCTGATCTGTACTGGTGCATGGTATTGTTCCTCCCTGTGTGCAGGACTCCACTTCTCCTTGTTTAACGTCATTAGGCTCCCCTTTGCCCATCTCCCCAGTCTGTCCAGGTCTCACTGGATAGCAGCACAGCTTTGTGGTAAATTAGCCACTCCTCCTAGTTTTGTATCATCAGTAAACTTGCTGAGGGCACACTCTGTCACCACATCCAGGTCATTGATTAAGCGGTTGAGGAGAACTGAACCACGTAGAACCCCCAGGAACACCACTAGCCACAGTCATCCAGCTAGATTCTGTGCCACTGATCGCAACCCTCTGACTTCTGTGTTTAGCCAGTTCTCAATCCACCACCCAGTCCAATCATCTAACCCACACTTCCTAAACTTACCTATCCAGATGTTATTGGAGATAGTGTCAAAAGCCTTGCTGAAGTTAAGGTAGACGACATCTACTTCTGTCCTTTCATGTACCTGTTCAGTCATGCAACCATAGAAGGTTGTCAGATCAGTCAAAGATGATTTCCCCTTAGTAAATCCATGCTGGCTACTTCTGATAACCTTGTTTTCTTCCGTGTCCTTAGAGATGGTTCCATCACTTTTCCAGGAGGCTGATGGGTCTGTACTTACCTTGGGCTGTAGTTACCTTGGTCTTCCTTCTTGCCCTTTTTGAAGACTGGAGTGGTTTTGTCTCTCTTCAAGTCCTCTCCCATTCTCTATGATCTTCCAAAATAGATGAAGACTGGCACAGCAACATAAGCCAGCATTCTCAGGACTCATGCATGCATGAGCCCATGGAATCATCAGGTGCCATGAATTCATGCATTTTCAGTTTAACCAATCCAGTGGAGAGTCCTCCTTCCTCCAAGCTTGCTCCCTTAATTTTAGTATCTGAGGTTCCCAAGGACTGGTCCTAGCAGTAAAGACTGAAGCAAAGAAGGCATTCAGTAGCTCTACAATGTCTATCCTCTGTTACCACGGCTCCCACCTCATGAGCAGTGGGCCCATGTTTTCCCTTATTCTTCCTTTTAACACTAATGTATTTGAAGAAGCCCTTCTTCTTCTCTTTCAGTTTCCTTGCCAAATGTTATTCCAAGAGGGCCTTGGCCTTCCTTGTTACATCTCTACGTTTCTTTAATGCTCTTGAGTGACCCGACCCTTCTTTCACATACTGTGGACTTCTGTCTTGCATTTCCAAAGCACCTTGCTCATCCATACAGGTCTCCTGTCTCTACTAGATATTTTTATTCAAAGGTGATCTTATCTTTAGCTTGGAGGAAGTTTAAATATTGACCAGCTGTTTTGGGCCCCTCTTCCTTCTAGAGTCTTAGCCCATGGACTTCTTCCAAGTAGGTCTTTGAAGATCAAACCAGCCTTCATGGCATCATGTCAACGCTGATATTTTTGCCTATTGTTATACATATAGGGATAGTATTTCATTGATTTAATGCATTATTTTATGTATTTATGTGAGTAGGTATTGAAATAATCAGAAATACAAACTGTGTGATTGCACACACACATAAAAAATACATCTTTAATGACACATCTGTTTCTAAATCAGCATACTGAAATGCAGAACTGTGCCTGATACTGTCAGTTTTATTTGGGACATAACATTTTTTTTGAAGCTGTTGATCTGTGTACATGTTTACTGGGATTTGTCTGGATTATTTTTGCCATTTTTATTTTATTTAGTTTTTCTCCAGACCACGGATGGAAGTTCTGAAATTTAGGTTTAATAAAGAATCAGTCATCACTGCATTTCTTGAATACTCTCTGTCTTTAGTATCTAGCATGGAACATAGCTTATATATATAGGATTCATTTACATTTCTTTCTGTTGATAGAGGATAATTTCACTTAACCATCATATTTAATTCATCATAAAACTGCATGAGTCTTTATTGTTTGATCTCCAGCTGTGACAAGCTCATTTGACTGTTTAAATGCAATTCAGATTCAAAGCCAAAGTTTCAGCGCAGCTGCACCAGCACTGCTGAATGTTTTCCCATCATTAATAATTCTCTTTTAACTCATTTGTTTAAGAAAATTCTGGTAATAAACTGACCTTTCTGATGAATAGTCTGGTAAATTAACAGGTGATAAATGAACGGAACTTTTACATTTTGCTGTCAGAGGCATTTTGCTATCACTTACCAACAAATGAATTGAAAGGTGGCAAGAACAGGTGAAACAGAAAGGGATTCCCAGAAGTCCTTTCTATAGCAGAGAGCTTGGTTGTTCCCATTGCTGTGCTGCCAAAGAGCATAATGCTTTGAACTGTAAATGCATTAACTGTATCCTGAGCTTTGCTATAGTGTGTGGACTCACTGCTCTAGTTTACATTATTGAAGACTTTGCATATCATACAGATACCAACTTCAGAAAACCTTATCTGGCTGTTGTGTGGTTTACTTACTCTTTTCCATAAACCTGTTGGAAGAGAATATGCTAAAATTTCTGTTTGTGAAGTCTATGTGCTGTGTGTGAGATCAGAAGACATCAGCCGTATATAATGCAGCTGTTCAAAACAGTGATATAACTTCTGAAAAAGTTATTCTGAAAAGATTTAGAAGTACTGGGGCATTTAAAGCAAGCTACAGATTGCAGCAAAATCTGATCAGTTCTCTGTAGACCGGTGACAAGGTAAGAGCTGTTCTGGTTTATTTGTTCTTGAATACTCTTAGAGTAGTGAGGAAATCAACAGTATTGTCATGCTGAAAGATTTAATGTAATGCTTCTGACTGCTTACTCAATAGAAAGATCTCTCCTTCAGCCACCTAGAAGACTTTCCCTCAGTACTGAAAGTTACTGACTCAAAAAACTACTGTGTAAAGCCAGTACGGTGTAAACTTATTCAAGCTCTCTAAAGCTTTTCCCTTTCTTTGTTGTAGTATACAGTCTATTTTTAGCAATACCCAGTTAACTCTGGCCCTTGAGAAGTGTCATTGAGATGAAATGACAATGTGTAGATGGCTACTGATGCTGTTAAGTAAATGGATTTTTTTGCTACTCCACCACTGATTTTTCAAATCTCCTAATATTTGGAAGTCCTTTGGGATCCCCTCTGCAACACTTCCCATCCCAGTACATTTCTTGAGGAAGGGGAATGGAGTGCTTTTTCCAAAAGAGATGTTGGTTTTATAGAAGAGAGTAACAGATATTGTATATGTAATGAAGGAACAAATGGTATTTTACATTTTGTGCAACCATACACCTCTAAGCAACACTTTTAAGTGCTTTGTGTTTGTTAGTTAATTTTGGATTGTTTTGAGATGGCGATACCGGCGTTTTGAGTCAACCCCATTTATTTTCTTTATTTTTCTCTTTGTTGTCATTTGTTTCATTATTGGAATATCATTATTTAGGCAAGTGCTTCTACAAGCATTTGAACCAGTTTCACAGATCTGCCATTCTTTGGTGACTGACTCTTGTGTGTAAAATGACACAAAATTTAATTCAGACTCTTTTCTGTTTTGTAGAAATTTATCTCTGTCTGTTTTCCTTCTTCCATATGAACCCACCATACCATGTAATGCATATCCTGCGTTCTGCATTTTTCCTAATGTTGCCAACACATATGGGGTCACTTCCTTCTTCTCTTCAAACTATTTTAGGACCTGTATGACTTCCAAGTAGTTTGGATAAACTCAGTCACTTGGGTCAAAAGTCTTGGATTCAGAGAACACAGGGTGTGACTTTCTGAGTCTGCAAAGCAAAACTTAAAATAGGAAGAACACTTGCCTGACTTGCTTTACTTTCCAGTCTCTGGCAGGCCTTAGTCTAAAACTAAGAGACATTTTATAATGGGATGATTATCCATTAGCGTCCATGAAAATCCACTCAGTTCCAGTTCTATTGAGATAACTTTCTGCCATATTTCACAGAATCACAGAATCACAGAATGTTAGAGGTTGGAAGGGACCTTGAAAGATCATCTAAGTCCAACCCGAGATCATCTAAGTCCAACCCGAATTTCCATTAGGAATTTTATCATATTTTTGCATTTAAGGACCTGGAGACAAGAAAGGTGATAAGAAGTACTGTATTTCCCTCAGGAATGCAAAATATCTTACACGTGAGACCCTAACTAGTTTTAGGCAAAATTTGTGTTGGCTTAATAACTATACTGGAAACCATTAAATTATTAATGGTTATTCATGTATTATGTACTTGAATTTTAGTGAGGTGATGATATGCAACACCATAACTATGCAGAGGTTAGAAATTGATTTAAAAGACAATAGGATCTGAGGATTTGTTGAGAAACAGATAAAGAAAAGGGCAGGTTACTACAATAGTTTCTGTGACTGAGAGTTCCTGTGAGACAGATCAAAAGAGTAGCCACACTGTCAGATGAAGTTCTTGCCTCAAACAGGTAGATACATAGCTGAATATATGCCTTGAGGACAGAGAAGAATGAAACTGAAAATTAAGACACAGTTTCTAAGCCTATGGAAAAGGGAATTAGTAGTAGTGGTGTTTTGGGTAAATGATTCAAGTGCTGGCAACACTTTAGCAGGTGAAAAAATAAACTCCCTTTAAAGAGCTCCATGAAGGTGTCTTTCAGCCTTCGGAAGCAGAAACACTTGAGTTTGCAGGATGGAAGACACTGGATCACCTTTGTTCTTTGTCAGTGGATGTGAGTAAAGTTTTCCTACCATGTTGGGTATGAATGGTTTGTTCAGGAGTCAGTGAAACATTGAGGGGTACTCTGTGCTTCCTTCAAGTATGTCTGCCAGCAGGTATCCTGTTTGCACGTATTCTTATGTGGATTTGACCAAAGGGTGAGCAAGGCCCAAATTAGTGGTTACAGTGAATCCACCTAAGAGGTGAGTGCCTGACTCTCACCTCTTCTTTTCACAGGAAACACCTGTGTCTGACAGCATAAACTTAACAAGAGCCTAGAGCAGGGGTTCTCAAACCCTGGCCTGCGGGCTGGATACAGCCCCCCAGGGTCTCCAATGCAGCCCGCCAGTATTTACCCCTACCCCCCGCCGGGGGTTGAGGGGCAGAAACTGAGCAGCCACAGATGACTTCCTGCCGACTGCGCGGCTGGGCTGAGGTGGGCGGCTCCCCCGTCTCTCCATCCCTCCCTCCAGCTCCCAGGCAAGACAAGCCAGGCAGCACAAACTATAGCCCGGGCCCGACACTGTCTGAGGGACAGTAAACTGGCCCCCTGTTTAAAAAGTTTTAGGACCCCTGGCCTAGAGTATCTGATCCCATAGTATCCTAGGTCTGATAAAAAATTTAAATTCAGTCTCCTTAGACTGAGTTGAAGATGGGTTGTGAAGTAGTTTTCCACTGTAGTTCTAAGTGGGTTGTTTTCCCAGTGGATTTGACAAAATCTGGCCAAACTGATTAACAGTTTTTGAATAGCTGGTGGGTTTTTTTTTTTATTGTTTCTTTGGATTTTTGTTTTGATGGCTACATTGCTTCCCATGTTTTAAGCTTGGATGCTCATGACGATTTCAGTCCACTAATTACCTAAGTTAATGGACTGCCCTTCCTGAAAGGACATGTGTAGTTTTGATTTGGAAAGAAAGATGTCTTAATGAGGGTGGGTTTTATTTGAGGGTTGGACTGTTTCCTGTTTTCAGATATTTTGAACCAGTATAACAGCATGAAAGAAAGTTTGTGGTGAGCATCATGTTCAGATGCTGAACATTTCTGTTAATGTGGCTCTAGTCAGCCACCTGTAGAACTTGGTTATTCTGTATTTCCATCCACAAGTAGACTAAGTACAGAAAAGCAAATGGAAAGGAAGAGGTTGAAACAGGAGTTAAGAAAAGGGAATAGTAAAACAAAAAGCAAAATCAAAGAAGCAATATGATAAAGAGGTACTAGGAAGTGACAACTGACATAAACAACAGAAGCTGCAGAAAGGGAAGTTTCCCAACTACTTTTTTTTTTTTTAATTGAAGAGTTTTGTCAACACGGAAGTGAAAAGAGAAACGATGAAGTAGCAAAGCAGTGGTGATCATAATTATCATAAAATCACAGAATCATGGGACCATAGAATCACTAAAGTTGGAAGGGACCTCCGAAGGTGCAACTCCTCTGCCATGAGCAAGGACATCCTCAACCAGATCAGGTTGCACAGAGCCTCACCTTGAATATCTCCAGGGGTGGGACCTCAGCTGCCTCCCTGGGAAACCTATTCCAGTGTTCAGCCACTCTCATCATAAAGAACTTCTTCCTAACATCCAATTTCAGTCTCCCCTTCTCTAATTTGAAACCATTGGTCCTCATTCTGTCAGTACAGGCCTTTGTAAACAGTCCCTCTCTAGCCTTCTTGTAGGCCTACTTCAGGTACTGGAAGGTTGCTACCAGGTCCCACCGGAGCCTTTTCTTCAGGCTGAACAACCCCAGTTACCTCAACTTGTCCTTGTAGGAGAGGTGTTTCAGCCCTTAGATCAATTTCGTGGCCCTCTTCTGGACCCACTTCATCAGGGCTATGTCATTCCTGTATTGAGGGCTCCAGAGCTGGACACAGTGCTCCAGCTGAGGTCTCACCAGGGCACAATAGTGTCAGAATCACCTCTCTTGATCTGCTGGCCATGTTTCTTTTGACGTAGCCCAGGATGTGATTTGCTTTCTGGGCTTCAAGCACACTCTGCACATGGCTAGCTTCTCATCCAATAACACTCCCAAGACTTTTCTCAGGGCTGCTTTCTGTCACCTCCTCCCCCCGCCTGTATTGATAGTGAAGACTGTTGCCCCAGGTGCAGGACCCTGCACTTGGTCTTGTTGAACCTCATGAGGTTCCCCTTGGCTCACCTCTCTAGCTGGTCCAAATCCTTCTGGGTGACATCCTGTCCCTTCAACTTATCAACAGCACAACTCATCTTAGAGTCATCTGCAAACTTGCTAATGCTTGTACTCGATCCTGCCACCTATATCATTGATAAAAACATTAAACAGTACAGGTCCCAGTATGGACCCCTGAGGAACATCCATTCACTTTCTCCAATTCCCTGCTACGAGGCAAAAGATTTGTTTAGTCATGTACAAATGCACATGAAAAGATGAGGGAGAAGGACATATGATGAGGGAAACTGAATTATGTAAATTGTTTTCAGATGCCTTTTTGTTGTTTCAATTCTATTTCATTTTTAAGATAATGCCGTTCCAGATATTTTTTTTTCTTCTTAGAGAAGTCCTGAAATAATACCATCTCTTCCTGGGATTCATCATCACCAGCTGAGTCAAATGCTTGCTTTTACATCCGTCATCTCCTTCTCTACAATTTGAATTAAACACTTCATGCAGACTTTGGTAAAACAGAGCAAGGGAACAAAACTTATCAGTTTTCTTGCTAACTCCACAGATGCTTCCAAGAGTCATTGCCTTCAGAGCAGCAGCTGGATGTTCGCTGTGCTGAATCATGTATAATGAGAATAGAAACTGTATGTACTGCTGTAGCAGTTGCTCTGGGAACACCCTTGAGACATTGCCAGCCCAGTAATCTCTTCCAGAAGGAATGAAATGTAATCTGTCAGTTCTGCTTACATACTTATGAAAAGAGGCTTTAATTGTTTCTTGATTACTAACAGCCTTAAACATGCGCAGAATTTCAGGTTGTCTGTACTCCAGAAGATGTCTCAGTGTTGGAGTGGGGTAATGCCTGCCTAACATTTACTTTTCCGTGCTCCCTGTCTAATCTTTTACTGTTCATTTAGTACATTATTTTATGTTACATTCAAGGAATGATACCCCATGAAGACCTGTGAAATTTTAAGAATTTCCTGGAAACCTGCAATATCCAGTGTTAGTACCCTGAAGTGATGCTTCTGCTAAAATTGGTGGTCTAACATGGTGTTGGTTAAATTGAAAGCAAGTCTGTTCTGCCTGTAGTGTAGCTGTTGCAGCATTTCATATACCACAGATAACTGTCGTCAGAATAACTCTGTAGGTGGGTACTTAAGGAAGCAACAGAAACCAGATGTCTGCCTCTTGGTTGAATGAACACCTGAAGAGAGACACTGTTCCACAGTTCTACTTTGAAAAGTTGGTGTTAAATGCTTNGAAAGAACAGTGTCATTTCAAGGAACTAATTCATTGCTCCAGACAAAAAGCATTTCAAGAGAAGAGGTTTAAAGCCGATGCTATATTTAATTCATACCTTAGGTTATGCCTGTGACCCTCAGCTTCCTTTCCCTGGCAACAGTGTAAATTAAGATTACTTGATTAAAATCCATTGAGTTTTGCAGAAAAAGGTAACAAAGACTCTGGCTGAATAATGATTATTCACAAGAAATCTAGTAGTTGAGCTGTTAAGGCTGAAATTCCTTTCTTGCTTTCTCTCTTCTGAAGTCTGAGAAAGAAATTTCCCGTACTGATATTGTTGGGGTTTTCCTGTTTTCAGTGAAAGGCTCTTGATGCTTATTTTTAATACAAATAAACACTACTAGTCATGGTGGATAAGCTGTATACGTGTGGCCTCTAAGAAAATAATTAATAGGAATTATTGTGCATAGACCTTTTGCACTACATAATGTATCCCAAAGTTTTACCAAGGTTTGAATTATAGATTTACCTGTCAGAAGTATATGTAAATTTCTTTGCACATGAGCTAATAGATTTAGAAGACAGCCATTATATACCGTTGGTCTGAATGTTTATTTTCTCAATTGGAAGGATGTATTTCAAATACGTATTTTAAAACAATAAGGGAAGAGTGCACCTGAAGTTTTGTTTTACATATCCTGAAAGTAATATCATGAAACTTTACAAATCCTACTTCTCTGAAAATATAAAATATCTGCATATGGGTAAAAGTTTTGTGAGCTAGGAGGGAAACACTGTGATAAGACTGTTGCTGTATTTTGCAGCAGTGCTTCTAAGACAATGCACAAGTAGGTTTTTTTGGTGTCTTGTACCCACATCTCTTTGTCTGAGTACAAAAATTGAAATACTTCAGAAAATCAGATCACCAGCATGTTGTACTAGCTTCCTGTTTGCAAAGGAGCCAAGTGAAATGATAGGCAACTGATGACTTCTTCCTTTGGGTTTGAAACTATACGCTGCTAGTATTGCAGGGTAAGAATGAGAGGAAAGGAGATAGTTGTTGCTCTCTGTTTTGGGAGAGGATCCTTCTCTGAAGTCATACCCAACATGTGCTACTTAAATCTAGAATCTATAAAAAAGTAATTCACCTTTCTCCAGAGCATTTATTTTCTTCTGATGAAGTATTTTGCAGTGGGCTAGAGGGAAGAGTGTCTTCACTGGTGAGACTCATTGGTAGAATGACTTTTCCAAGTTTGGCATGTGGCAGGAACATTGTGACATTTGTGTCTTAGTACTGGAAGAGGATCCTGTGTTTCTCTGCATGTGTGGGAAGCAACTGTATTGCTATCAGTTGACTTCAGACAAACAAGGAAAATTACTGTTTCTTAGAGGGAAGGGAGCATGGTGTCATGTGCTGTGTCTCATTTCTGTGCCATGTTTTACTCCTCTCCCCAAAAGATTGTCAAAACTGCCCTACCTTGCCTGCATGACTAGAGGTTCTCTTTATGTAAAGCTGCTGCAGATATGAATGAGAGCAAAACCTCTTTACATACTTACAACTTTATGGTACTTTTCAGGAACCATAGTTTACAAAAAATACGTTTTTTGGCTTTTCCTCATTGGACGTGAGGAAAAGCCAAATAGTTTGGAGGACGTTTGGATGCTCCAAACTATTCATCATCTTAGTGGCCTTTCACTGAACGCTTTCCAGTATGTCCACATCTCTCTAGAACTGGGGAACCCACAACTGGACACAAGACTTTAGGTGTAACCTTACTAGTGCTGAGTAGATGGAAAGGATCACCTCCCAGTTTTGTATTGTCTAAAGAGTTACTGACTGTGCACTTGATCCCATTATCTCAGTGGCCTGTCATGGAAGTCCCTCCAGTATGTGCTTGACTCTAGACCAGAACTGTACACAGTGTTCCTAGTGTACAGTCACTAGCATTTAGTAGAGGGGACAGATCACTTCTCTTGCCCCACTGGCAATACCCTCCAAATGCCAGTCTGAGGCATCATTATTCTTCGCTGCAGCAAGGGAACATGGTCAAGTTTATTCCCACAAGCACCCTCAGGTGCTTACCTTACTCTAAAGCTCCTTCCTACCATATACTGTTGCTGTTGTGTGTTTTGCTGAACTTGCTGTCAAAATCCAGCTGACCCTCCGGTACATTAGTCACTTCAGGTTTGTGTCATCATGAGACCTGGTGAGAGCACACTCAGCCTCACCAGCCAGATAAGGATTTTGATGCTAAACCAATATCCTCAGACCAACCAGCAGGTCTCGACACAGTGTTGATCCTCGGATACACTCCAAGTTACTGACTGTCAACTAGACTTCATGTCACAGATCACCACCCTCTATGCCCAGGCATTCAGCCAGCCTTCAGCCCATTCTTCAGCTTCTCGATGAAGACCTTGTGGAAGACAATGTTGAAAACCTTACTGAAATCTGGGTAGGCAATATCTGCTTCTCTCCTCTGCCCGGCCAGTCATTTCATTAGCGAAGTTTACTAAGTTGATCAAGCATGACTTCCCCTTGGAGAACCATGTTAGTGACACCAAATGATCGTCACATGCTTCACATGCCTGGTAATGGTTTCCAGCATTAGCTGCTCCAACACTTGCACAGCGACAGGTAAGGTTGACCAGCCTTTTGTTCCTTTGACAGTGCACCTTCTTGCTCTTTGAGATAGGAGTGACATTTGCTTTTCTTAGGTCCTCAGCTACTTCTCCCAGTAACTATGGTTGATCAAAGATTACTGAGAGTTGTCTCACAATGATGTCAGCCAGCTCCCTCAATGTTCATGAGTGTATTCCATCCATGCCCACTGATCAGTTTGCTTAGGCATTTATTTAATGACTTCATCCTCTTCAACAAAGTGCAAGTCTCCTTTTCTTCAGACCCTGTTCTGGACCTAGGATTCCAGAAATGCAGTTGTTCAGTAATGGGTGCACATTTTTCCCAGCCTTTCTAATAACCCATCTTATATACTTTCTTCAACATCCCATGTTGGATTCAGTTTCAGCAGGTCTTTTTGACTTTCCTGACCCTATTTCTGGATGATGAGATGTGTCTCTGCATTCCTTCCAGCATGTCTCATACACTTAAAATAGGTGTTTCTCAATTTGCCTGTATAGAGGCTACTAAGAGTAACACTAACCGGAGTAAACACAGACTGTATCATGAATATTGGCTTTTCAGTGATTGGAATACCCTATATGTAACTTCACGTCGTGTATTTTCTTGCTTTAGGCAATGCAACACTTCATATTCTTGCAGTCGTCCTGGAAAATGTATTAGGTGTGCATTTTAGAAAGGTGAACTGGTTGTTCTTGATTTTGTTATTTTGGTACATTTCATGTACCTATCCAAGAGAACAGAACAGAAAATTATATTAGTATGGCTTTGTGCTTATTTGAGCTTTCGCACAGATGAAAGCTATGTTGTGCCATCAGGGCAATATGTGACATGACCTATTCTGTAACTTTTGTTTCTCAGAAATAACTGATACTGCTTTCTTGAAGGATAGTATATGCTGCTCTGCATCCATGTTTTTCTGTATCTTAATCTACTTACGTTAAGTTGTGGTCTATCCACCAGTTATCTGGTGGTAGGTTTCATGTTTACTGTGAGATTATAGATAGTTTAATTATGTTTAATTATTTTCTTGTAGTCCATTTAACTAAGTTTTTCCTCCATGACACTGCCAGCAATATAGACTGTTTTATTAATTGATACTCTAGCCCAAAACATTCAGAAGGTGCTGGAACTATTTACGAATTGATGTGGAAAGGAGTTAATTGTGGTGCGGTACTGAGTTTGTGATAGGAAAATATGATATCAGAGGGCTTTATCCTGAAGGGGTAGGCATGTGGTAGGCATAAGATGTTCTTCAATAACAAATTATGCTCTGATGCTGGTGCATATTGTAGCATTTTTTATAAGGAAGGTTGTAACTCTCACAGGGATTGTGCAAAATGTGTTTAATGATTAGCTCTAACAGTGGAAAAGATCTTTAATTTTAAAAAAACCTGGTTTTGGAGCATGTGCCTCAGTTGAGGAATCTGCTCATAATTACTTAGGAAATATTTCACAGAAAGACAATTTAACAAGCAGGTTTGACAGAAGCAACATGCTTGTAATTGCTTATGTAATACACAGCATCTTGGGACAGTTCTGGAGAACCATTTGTGAACCGCTTTACCTATTGTAAACCGCTTTGCAGAGTTTCCTATTGTGTGCAGTTGTAGTCACAGAACAAGGATGCGTAGTGTTTAGACCAGGTCTGTGATTTACTCATCCTGACAAATATTAGGCAGCCTCTCTACTGACTTCTGTGTGTGGCTTTTCTAGACTCATTTATTAGAAGTACTTCAAGGCTGAAACAGACATCCATCTTCTAGACTAACTCTGTACAGGGTGGCCTTTTCAAAGCAGTAAATAAAGCTTCGTTAGAATAGCAACTGCAGAAAGCAAGTCTTAGAGACGTGTACTATCATAGGCTTAGGAGTGGGGATTTTTTCCTACAGGTTTTGTGAGAATAACAGGAATTTCTTTATAGGTGTAAATAAGACCTCTGGGTTTACTTCCTTTCTGTTTCAACTCTGAATCTGTTGTCTTTTGTTCTGGTTCCTTTTGCAGAGATTATATTGCATTTATCATAGCCTAATTTGTTTTCCAGTCAAATGTAAAGATGTCGTAAAACAGGACTGAAACTTGATCTTTGTGTGGTACCTTCATTCTGGTGGGATTGCTGTTTCTGATGCCTGTCCTTTTCTGCTGTCTTGTCTGAGATAAGCTAGTGTGACTTTTACAGAGGTCTCTGAATACGCGTATTGTTGACTGAGGAAGAAATGCTGATACCAAATATGGATTTGCATCTTGAGAAAGAGAAGTGTACTTCAGAAATCAAAGAAAAAAACTAATCACCATGAAAGGTTCAGGCTGTAGATTTCGGGTTCTGTCAGGCATTCATACGCAACTGCTGATGTGGACAGCTGTACCTATTATTGTTATAACTGTGATGCCATGAAACATAGTCTGTCTTTATGTACTTTTGGCTGTAGGTGCACTCAGAAGAAAATACTTGTGAGGAATAGCTGATTAGTGACTTTTTTACAAAAATTAGTGAGCAAATAATACTGTAAAATAAACAAATAAACAGATAATTCCAAACTGTCAGGTGTCTCCTTAAGTATTTTCAGTGTTGGAGTGTGCTGCTCTCTGCTTCTTTTGTCGTTGAGATACTCTTTCACATGTGGTGGTATCTCCTGTCTTTTGGGGGAAAATGAGACTACTACCAATTTCTAGACTGAAAGTCTACCCTGACTTGCTGAACTCTCAGTTGTGGTGATCTGTTTCCTCAAGAAAGACTGGACTCAGTTTCACAAAGATCACTGCAGGTGGCTCTCTGGGCCTTAATTATCTTGCACTTTTCTAAGCTTTCCATGTGCCTGTTTAGCTTTATGATGCACTGAACTCCTATCTTAACCAGTGTTTTTGAAGTCTGTTAGCTTTATTTCTTTACAAATCATTGAAACAGCTTTAGTCTTTGTGTACAATTGGCAGTTAGTTTTTTATGTCCTGCTTCAGTAATATCTTTAGTTAAACTACAAGAGAGATGTGCTTTCAGAAGAAGTGTGTGGAAAAAATCTTCTGTTTCTACAATGCTCTGCACATTTGTGGCTTTCTAGTCTCACCTCTGTGCAGTGCTGTCATTATTATACTGGATATTTTAAGTCCCATGAACCACTAACCAGGGAAGGAAAACATTGTTTGTGATGAACTTCAGTTGGTTCTACCCTGATGTCTATGAAATGGATTATCTTGTTTTCTATCACTGGATGCGAGGATGGAACTATCTCTCCACCTGAAACAACTCATGTTTTGATCCATCCAAATCCTTTTATATCATGTTTATTTTTGTGTTCTAAGTTCCCAGCGGCCTTTATAGTAAAACCCCCACTTGTACTTCATGTGTGCTTAAACGTGGAGGTGAATCTCGTACTGAGTGGCATGTCTTCATGAGATCTTTTGAAATCAGCAAATAAAGAATCAAACAGAGAGAGTACTATATTATAGAATCATAGAATCATAGAATCACTAAGGAT
>VXBP01004959.1:195175-294913 GCA_013400115.1 Rhinopomastus cyanomelas | reverse complement strand
AGTGATTCTATGATTCTATGATTCTGTGATTCTAATTTTTAATCCATTCAGAGTAGATCAGAACATTTGTAGCTCGCTCCAGCTCTAGTTCACACTCAGTTACATCCCTGCTCATTGGCTGCAGCAGGAGGATTTGCTGCTCTTTCCAACTGGACAGAAACTGTCTCCATTCCCCGCCTGATTTTGTTTTTTACTAAAACTTATTACCTCTTGTCCTCCCTTCCTCCAGGTGGATGTTGTCCAGCCAGATTTAGACACTGATTTTAGAATGTCTACCTCTGTAGCCACTCCTGAATGTAATGATGTGTAGTCTCTTCTCATGACTTCCAAATCCACTGCTGATTGTAATGGTGTGTAATCTCTTCTCATGACTTCCAAATTCCTAACTTCTTACTTCTCCCTTATCTTTTCCACCGGTGCCCAAGAATGGGCCAGAAGCTGTGCAAGCAGATCTTGGTAGTTTCTCACTGGCTTCCTACGTATCACAGAACATGAGGAACTGGAAGGGACCTCGAAAGATCCCAGTCCCCCTGCCAGAGCAGGACCATCTAGACCGAGTTGCACAGGAACATATCCAGACGGTTTTTACACGTCTTCAGAGAAGAAGACTCCACAACTTCCCTCGGCAAACCGTTCCAGTGCTCTGTCACCCTCATCGTGACACTGAGAAGAGTCTGGCTACATCCTAGGATCCCTTGAGTACTGGTCCCAGTTACTGAGTACTTTTTGTGGGATTTGTCATGAAACATCACTGGCTGTGCTCACTGTGATATTTTCTTGCAATCCCTCCTTTTGCATCTTGATTGCAGGATTCAGTACTCAGCTTCAGCCACCTTTTGGTTGAAGAGGCTCAGTGAATCAGCTGAAATTTTTGTTGTCTCTTGCTTTTCCTGGTGTTCACTGCCTCTCTACTCTTAGGACAGTGACAGTGAAAACACCCTTGCGATGTGCTCTGGGTACATCACACAGGCTGTAGTACACAAACAGTCCTGTGTGATGTACACACAATGTTCCTGCAAGTTAGCCTGTGGCCAGATCTGGCGTGGTTTGTGCTCTGCAAAAGCACTGTAACTCTGCTCTGTAACAGACCTCGTGAAAAGCTGGAGAGATTCACACTTCCAGGTCTGGAAGCCAACCTTCTATCCCTGAGATCTGGAAGTCAGCCTTTTGTCCTGTTGCCCCAGATGGAATCATTATCTTCACACACAACAGCCAAAGGTACTCACCTTACAGAAGTCTCTAGTAAGGAGGAGGCTGCTTTTGACAGAGCGTGTGTTGTGGTCAGTCAGAGGGAAAGAAACTGCTTGCTCCTCTGGGTGTCTCTTCTGTGTTGGGTGATTCCACTTCATAATTGTTGGCTCTTAAAGCATGTCTGCACAAAGAGCCACTGTGAAACTGAAGAGTTAGAGACTTCTCTTGGAAAACCAGTTGCCAGACTGTAGTCCAGAGATCACTGCTGGACTTGGGCCAAGTCATTGGTAGAAACGGAATTTCTAGAGCGACCCATTCAAAGTTCCTAGCGAGCGTGCGGTGGCTGAAGCAGCTGGCAGTGATCCAGGATGTGGAAGGTTTGGGAAGATTGTGCTCTGGTACAGGTTTGGGTTATCTGCCAGGTTTACTGTTGGCTCTTTGTGGTGACTTTAAAACTCTTGCAGCCACCTGCAGATGCTCCCAGTGTCTACAGCTCTGCTTCCTTTTGGCAGCAGTGCATTTCTCCCTCTCTCAGCAGTGAGACTGCTCCACGCTCCTCTTCATGGCTCATGTTTGCGCAGTGACTCAGAGCCTTCCCTGCCTGCCTGCCTGATAGAGCCATCTCGCTGACCTGATAGAAAGCTGGCCAGCCCCACAGCCCCAGCAGTGATCCATAGCACACTTGGACTCTTTCAGTCCTTTTTGGTGCTTCCAGCTCCCTTTGAGTGGAAACACACTTGCAGGAGCCTCCAAGCCTGCTCGCCTGTGATTAACTCCACAGTGCAAACAGCAGATGTTTGATCTTCTCTCTAGTGAACAAGGCCCGGTGTCAGGAAGGAGACTAGCGGTCGATGCTCAGCAGACAGGCCCAGCGCTGCTCACACACTTCTGCACTGTGCAGGCAGCTGCTGCCCACAGCTGCTTCTGAGGCACTGCGGGGTTGCCCGTAGCCTCCTGCTTTCTGCATGCTGGGCTCTGAGACCTTGCTTTTCCTCTTTCTCAGTGTGAACGAAGGGAAACCATGGTACAGTGGAAGGGAGGGGGAGGTGGGGAGATGTTATTATCAGGCCAGTCCCCTGGGTCCCTGGGTGTGGATAGGAGGGAGGGAGAGATGGAACTTGAGTGTAGCTTATGTCAGAGGTCATGCTCAGAGCTATTTTGGCAGCAGTAACTGTGACAAGGCAGGGCGAGCTGCCAGGTCTTGTTAAAGAGTGCCTGTGTGTTCCCAGACACGGCTGTGCGCTCAGAAGTACAGGGGGATGGCTCTTCAGTCAGGCTTGTCTTACCTTCTAAACCCAGTTTTTCAGGCCTGCGTGCAGGTGATAGTGTCACCTGTGTGAGCCATTTCACCAGATGTACTCAGTCTTGAGGCACAGTTGGTAACCTGGACCATGTGCAGATGTCTTCATTCTGGAAATCCTGAAGGGGTGCCATGTGGTGACCCGTGTCCTCCCTGCTGCAGTGAGCCAGGCACTTCATGCAGCCAGCTTTTCCTCTGGTTCACTAGCAAGGCAAAGGGATGAGCCTTCCTTTGTTGTCACACCACCTTCCCGGTGACCTTCAGAAACGGGCAGGATACAACGTGAGATGCGTCCTTCGTTGCCTGATGTGCCTCACGGCTTGGCCCCGCAGTGATGCAGATCGTTCTGTCCTTTGCTCTGAGTTGTGTTTAGCAGATCCTTTTTACACAGCAGCACTGAGCACACGCTGTTCTTTGAAGTGTGGTACCAGAGCCTGTCTGGCAGGGCCTCTCTGTCAGCTCAGTAGGAAACCACCAGTGAAAAACTCACAGGCAGACAAATGTGACAAACCTTGTAACTCCACTTACTTACTTTCCATGTGCCCCGGAGTCCGACCACTGCTTTCCGTGGCTTACCCAAAGAACCTGGGGTGTGAGCCCCTGATGTACAGGTTTAAGTTCATTTCATAGAATCATTAGAGATTGGAAGGGACCTCGAAAGATCATCTAGTCCAATCCCCCTGCCGCAGACCAAGGCATTTCAGAGTCTTGAGGATGGCTTAGGCTCAAGCTACTGTCTCTTAAGTACCAGTCACTGCACTGAGACCAGTCCTTGGTGACACTGGGCAGGAAACTAAACTGAGACCTCCTGAGTGCTAGCAAATGTCTTCATTCTGAGACAGTCTGTCTCCTGCTTCCCTCTTTTGCTCTTCTCTGCTGCGAGGGGGGACACCATTCCTGCCCCCTGCTAGGGGAACCTGACATCACCTGGCATCCTGAGTATTCAGCCCTGGGCTGTGCAGCAGTGGGTGCCCCTGCTGTGACTGAGATCTCTTCCCCCACCTGCACTAGCAGACGCTGGACAAGGAATTCTAAGTCAACAACACGTTGTTCTCAGTCACCAGCCTTCATGTTCTTCTTTTGCTCTGCTACCTTCTAGCTGTGGTGCAGTCTGCGTTCTGGCGGAGCACTGTTGTGTTCCAGGGCGCCCAGTTCCATGGGACCTGTCAAAGCCACATACTGGTCAAGCTAACAGGTCTCTTCAGCACTCTTCTAAGAGTTAAAATACTTGAAAAGCAGTCAAGAGGGAAATGTATCTGCTGAGGAGAAGAGATGGCTTGGCAAGGCAGACATTGCACGCCCACTCCGGAGCTCTGCAGTCAGTGCTGAGGTGTTCCCATGTGTGCTCAGAGCCCTTTTGCCAAAGGCTGACATCCTCCAGCTCAGCAGGATGCCTTTCAGGAGCTGCCTGCACTGCAGGCTCCTTCAGTCTAAAACTTCCCAGCTAGTGTCTGCGCCTAGAACAAGGTCCTAGTGCAGTGTCTCTTCACAGGTCCTGTGCAAATCCCTAGGTACCCTTGTTTGTGTTTCGAAGGGCAAATTGCTAGTTGTTCCTTTACACTTTGTCAGCTACAAAGTGAATGAAAGCCGACAGGCTGTGGTCTAGAAATAGCTGCTGTGAAAACTGTCATTGTGCTGCTGTGCCCTGCCCTGCAGCGTACTACCCCTCTCCCTGGCCTGCTCCCTCCTGCAGCTCAAGGGGTTGCCCTTGTTGTGCCTTGGGGAGAGGAAGGGAAGCTCCCATTCTCCCATGGAAGAGGCTTTGCAAGGTTTTGATTCTAGGAGAGAGTCACTGCCAAACCCTTGTTTCCCTAGATGTCTCAGAGCCACCTGAATGGAATTCTGAAACTGTTCTGGATTGGCATCCAGGGCTCAGTTACCACCTCTCCACATGCTGTTCCCAGGGTTTACTGAGAGGTCCGTGTCCCTCCTCCTCCGAGTTCCTCCTGTCTTGCAAGTGCTGCATTCCTTCCATTTTTTCATCACGACAAACTGAATGCTGGTGGCTGGGTGTTTGTCAGGGCAGGCTGCCAGGGCAGTCTGAGGTGCGAACAACCGGAGAGGTGACAGTGGAGAAAATCTAGGAGGAAACAGTACGTTTAACTACCTGAGCAGTGTCCCACATCTTTCCTGTTTTCAGATCAGCATCTTCATGACCCACCTGTCCAACTATGGGAATGACCGTCTGGGACTGTACACTTTTGAGAGCCTGGTCAAGTTTGTGCAGTGCTGGACCAACCTCCGCTTGCAAACGCTGCCCCCCGTCCAACTCGCAAAAAAGTACTTTGAAATTTTTCCCCAGGAGAAGAATCCCTTGTGGCAGGTGAGAAGGCAGCTTTAGCTGTGCCTAGTGCTTTTCCTGGAGGTCTGTCCCACATGTAAAGCGCAGTGAGACTGCTGGTCCGGAGACCAGAAGGGCCGTGCATGGTAGCTGCTAGGTTTAACCTTTGTGGTTTGAGACTGCAGGTGGCACATGACAAGGATGGGGTGGCTGAGCACTAGGACGTGGTTATGGTCTCTGAGCTCAGTGACAGCGTGGCTGTTGTAAGTGACTGGGGGAAGGCCCGCGGGCATCGGGGGCTTGTGTTAGAGCAAACTGCTGGGAACTGTTAAGTGTGTGAGGAAGAACCGTGTCTGGTGCTGGAGGAGCTGGCAAGCGTGTTAATGTGATTAATCTTCAAGTAATTTCACACTGCAGAATCCATGCTCATTAAAAAAAGACATGCTTATCCCATTTTATCCCAGTGCAGCAGCTCTCTGCGTGGCATTGAGCAGATGAAATTAGCTGAAGGTGATAGAGTTGTCTGTCTGCCAGGAGTTCACAGAAGCTGAGCTGTGCTAGTAGTGGCCCAGCCCAGCGTGGCTGCACCGGGCAAGGCCTGCGGTTAACACCCTGGGAAGGACTTGGGCGCTCCTGGCACTCTGTAGCTTTCAGAAGTGCCCCCCGTGTTTGTACTTCTCTGGATGGCTGGCAGAGCGGCAGCGTGGCTGCAAAGTGTTTTCCATGCGCCAACAGCCGAGAGGACCGGCCTTCCAGCTTTCCCGTCCTTTCCCATTAGCTCCCGTGGTAGTGCTTAATCCCATCACTTGTGCTGCAGAATCCCTGCGACGATAAGAGGCACAAGGATATCTGGTCCAAAGAGAAAACATGCGATCGACTGCCCAAGTTCCTCATCGTGGGACCTCAGAAGACTGGTAATGTGAATGCTTTATCTCAGCAGAGATTGCAGCTTCCACCTCACTCCTCCAGAGAGGAGAGCTGTGAAGGTCCGCGTGGCCGCCCTTTGTGGAAGCTGCCCAATGGCCCCGCACAGGGCATTTCTGAGAACCTCAAGCTTTGTTTAACCTAATGCTGGCAAGGCCGTCGGCACTTTGCTCCCTGGCACTCTGCTTGGCTCAGTCCCGATTTGCAGAGCAAAGCCTTGCCTGCAGATTTGCCTGTTGACTTTCCTGCTGGGCTCAGGCAAGCGGTGACCTTTGTCGGCGTGTCACAGGCATAAGCTGTCAGCAGCACCGAACACGCATGCTTAGCAAAGGTTACCACCATCAGCGTCCCCTGGTGCTGCAGCTGCACCTGCGGCATGCTCCATGGCACGGCCAGTGGGAGGTAGATCCTCCTTGGCCTCGCCCGTGTTACCACCCCATCGCTGCTGTGGCATTGGGGTTGCTAGTGACACGGCTGTGCGCACTGTACTGAGAAGTTGCTCCCAGGCTGAATCTCTTCAGCCAAAGCCAGGTCTTCAAAACTTGGATTCCTCTGAATCAGTAGCCACCAACCATGCACAGCAGTGGTGCTGGCCTCAGGAGGAAGCTTTGTCCCAGCTTGGCTGAGATACTCTGCTGCCTGTGTCACTGTGGGAGTCTGTTGGGGTGTGTGCAGCAGGAGCCCTGCTTTATCATGGCCCAGTAAGGAAATCCTTTTGGCTGATTTATCGGCCTGCTGGAGGCCTGCGGGTCGGTGCTGGGCAGGACTTGCAGGCTTCGCTGGATAAAGGGAAAACATCTACAGCAGAGGCAGGCCAAGGCATCTCTCGCTGAATTCTCATCCAGGGACACACTAGGTGTGTTCCTAGCACACCTTTCGCAACCACATGAGCCTGTCCTGCAGTGCCCAGGCCACCTCCCTTTTGGCAGGTGTGGATTCTGCCCCATGACAGTGTGGCTGTGCCACCAGGGAAAAAGGTGTGGGGGTAGCTGACGCTGGAGACTGCTGTCACGCTAAGGAGGTGCCTTAAATCACCTGCACGAGCTGAAACATAGGATTGAGCTGCTCAGTCAAGGTCGATCCCAAAGCTCTTGGTGTCACTGCTGTTGTCACCTGCATGAAGTAAGGGTTATCCATGTGTGACAGTAGCGTGCCCGTCTGGGGACTGGTTTTTGTGATGTAGGTTAATCCTTTCATTCAGCCAAGCATCATGTGTGACTCAGATCCTGTTGCACACGTAACTGGTTCCTGTTGCAGGCACAACAGCTGTGCACTTCTTCCTGACGATGCACCCGGCTGTGACCAGTAACTTCCCAAGTCCATCCACATTCGAGGAGATCCAGTTTTTTAATGGACCCAACTATCATAAAGGAATCGATTGGTAAGAGCGCTGATGTGTGTTCTTCTGTGGTAAGATGTACCCCTGTTGTCTTCTCCTGCGTCTCTCCGTGTATCCACCCTGGCCTCCTTGGTAGCTTCTCTCTTCCTGAACGGCTGTTTGGCTTGCTGTTGCTCAGCGCACGTTCTCTGTTCTCCTGCTACGCCAACCACTTAGTCGCAGGAGCAGGACAGAGAGTTCCTGATTTTACTGACTGCTCGGCCCGAGACACAGTTTAGCTTTAAAAACACAGTCTTTGCTGAACGCTCTGCTGCCATGAGGTTTTTTCCCTTTGGCATGCAAAGCAGGCAGCAGTGTGCTCATTAAACAGTTCTTCGTGGTTTCCGAGCGAAGACACACACAGTACAGACAGAACCACCTCCCTACTACTGTTGTGGGCCCTTTAGACCTACGAGCTGTCACAGCATTTCTTGCACCAGCACTAGTGTCCACAAGCAGACCGCGATCTTTACCTGTGAAAGTGCTTCCACCTGGCAGGGAAGTTCTAGTCGCTAGGGCACCGTTATGCCACGGTGTTTCCAGGCAAAGAGATTTTGAAGGTGTTTCTTGTTTGAGACATGAACTTGCGGTTGTCTGTGGCACCGCTCTCGCTCACGCGTGGCTCTGAATGATGGCTCTGAGGCAGCAAGGTGTTCTGCTGTGGAACGGAGAGATTTTGTCTGAGTTCTCCGACATGGAGAGACGTGGTGTTTTGGGAGATGGTTTAGTGGGTAGAGGTTGTAGGGCGGACAGTTGGACTTGGTGATCTTGAAGATCTTTCCCAACCCCTGTGATTCTATGAGTTAGAGCACCGTTGAAAAGATACGGGAAGGCGGTTGTTACTGGAGAAAAGCTCGTGAGGCAAGCGCTGCAGAGCAGCTGCACTGGCTGGCAGTTCTGCCTAGGAAGTGCCGGTTTCAACACACACCAACCATCAAGAAATAGGACTTGATTTGAGTAGTATCTCGTGCAGGAGGAGAATCTTTGTGTTTAGTTTGGCATCTGAGTTCATTGTAGAGTTCAGTTTCAGCAGAGACCAGTCCTCCAGCACTTTACTGCCGTGTTACCTCGTTACCCTGTACTGTACCGTTACTTTAAAGTCTTACAGTTTCTATTTTACTAAGTTGACAGACTCCTGTGAGGAAGACCAGAACTCTCTATCCTGTGTCCTGGCTACGGACTGGGGCACAAAGATACAAGTGATTTAGATGGGTTGGAATAAGTGGTCAGTGTCAGGGCAGCCAGCTGAATGGGTTGCCCAGGGAGGTGGTTGAGGCCCCGTCCTTAGAGGTGTTCAAGGCCAGGCTGGATGAGGCTCTGGCCAGCCTGATCTAGGGTGGGGTGTCCCCGCCCATGGCAGGGGAGTTGGAACTGGGTGATCCTGTGGTCCCTTCTAACCCTGACTGATTCTGTGACCTGGTCTGGGTGATCCTGCTGTGGCAGGGGGATTGGACTAGATGATCTTTTGAGGTCCCTTCCAATCCCTAATGATTCCATGACCAATCTTTTTCTTGGGCAAAACCCTTTCTTTTCTTTTCCCTCCGCTGCCCAAGGACCCATGGAACACATTCGCAATTAAACATTTTCTTGGCCTTTTACCATCTTCAACTGTTATGTTGTGCTCCACCACCTCTTCACAAGTCATGCGTCTGCCAGCGCTGCAGCCGTTTGCCATTCACTGCGTCACAGGGGAGGTGTGGTCGTTCTGTGAATCACAGAACATTAGGGACTGGAAGGGACCTCGAAAGATCATCTAGGCCAATCCCCCTGACACAGCAGGATCACCTAGACCAAGTCACACAGGAACACATCCAGGCAGGTCTTAAATGTCTCCAGAGAAGGCAACTCTGCAACCTCCCTGCGCAGCCCCTTCCAGTGCTCCGTCATCCTCACTGGGAAGAAGTTCCTTCTGATATTTATGTGGAACCTCTTGTGTTCCAGCTTACACCCATTGCCCCTTGTCCTATCATTAGATGACACTGAGAAAGAGCCCGGCTCCATCCTCCTGACACACGCCCCTCGCGTATTTGTAGACATTAATGAGGTCACCCCTCAGTCTCCTCTTCTCCAAGCTAAAGAGACCCAGCTCCCTCAGCCCCTCCTCATAAGGGAGGTGCTCCACTTCCTTCATCATCCTTGTTGCTCTGTGCTAGACTCCCTTCAGCAGTCCTTCCTGAACTGAGGGGCCCGGAACTGGACACACCATTACAGATGTGGTCTCACCAGAGCAGAGGAGGTGGAGAACCTCTCTTGATCTGCTAACCACCCCCGTTCTGATCCACCCCAGGATGCTGTTGGCCCTCTTGGCCACAAGAGCACATTGCTGGCTCATAGTCATCCTGCTGTCCACCAGGACCCCCAAGTCCCTTTCTCCTACACTGCTCTCCAACAGGTCAGTCCCCAGTCTATACTGGGACCTGGGGTTGTTCTTGCCCAGATGCCAGACTCGACACTTGCCCTTGTTAGAGTTCATTAACTTTCTCCCTGCCCAGCTCTCCAGCCTGTCCAGGTCCTGCTGAATGGCAGCACAACCTGCAGGGGTGTCGGTGAACTGCCTGTTTAGGAGGACCACAGGCAACATTCTGTCCTGTGCCATTTCTTTCTCAGGCCATGCTGCTCACCAGCATCCCATCTGTTTGGCAGGTACATGGAATTCTTCCCCATCCCCTCCAATGCCAGCACAGACTTCATGTTTGAGAAGAGTGCCAATTACTTTGACACAGAGGTGGTACCAAAACGTGGTGCGGCCCTGCTGCCTCGAGCCAAAATCATTACTGTTCTGATCAACCCTGCTGACCGAGCCTATTCCTGGTACCAGGTAAGATCCCTGCACTGCTCTGTGGCGAGGGCAACGGAGGCGTTCCAGCGGGGTGAGGTGGCAGCCCAGGGATCCATTTCCCTGGAGAAGCCAGGGGACGAGACGCAGGCTGCCTGCGCAGCGGGGACGGTTACGCACGGCGGCACTGGTGGGCGCTGGGGCTGTGTCAGTGCCGGGTGGAATTTTCTGTTCCTGCTCCCAAGTAAAAAACTTGTGTTTTTCAGCACCAGCGTGCTCACAGTGACCCTGTGGCGCTCAATTACACCTTCTACCAAGTGATCTCTGCAAAATCCCAGGCCCCTCAGGAACTGCGCAACCTGCAGAGCCGATGCCTGCTCCCGGGCTGGTATTCAACGCACCTAGAGCGCTGGCTAACCTACTACCCCGCTGGGCAGGTACGAGCTTTGGCGCCACGGGCTCTCGCGGAGTCTCGTGTAGGTTTAGCAGAGAGGAGAACAAGCGGTAGCGTGTTCGTGCGTTCCCTACTGCCCTGTTATTTCATCTCCTGTCTTGTCTTACGGAACAAAAGCCACCCCTTGCTTCATGCTGTTGTAAGCTGGCAAGAAATGAGGCTTGAATTCTCCAGTTTTGCACTTTGTTGTCTTGGTAAACACAAGTGAGTGCAGGAGGACACTGTGATTTCCCAGAGAACTCCGCGCTATCGAGAAGTTGGTAGCAACAGCTGTGTTCACCGTGGCAGCACAGGGACACCCCAGAGGTCCTGCAGGTGTTCAGCTACTTGTTGTGGTTTCACTGCTATAAAGAGAGGCTCTTGGCCTCTACCACTTGTGTGAAGCCTTTAGCTGTCTGCTGAAGGGAAATGTCACTGCAGAGATACCAGGATTCCGTGTTTTGTGTATAAGTTTGCAAAGTCAATTAACAGACAGAGCAGACCACCGTTACTGTCTGTAAAATCCCAAGAAATGTATGGACTGGCTAACACAGTGTGAGTCAGGAGATGCTTTGTCACGCTCCCTTCTGCTGCTGGGGCTATCCTCAGCCTCTAATTCAACAGCGGCTTGTTATGCCCGTTTAGTCTCTTATTCTCAGCCAGAGCAGCAGCCTAAACTGTACCTGACAGGTTTGCCAAGTCTAAAAGACAGACAGGAAGCCATCCTTGCCCTTGTCCTGTCCTGCTCCTGGAGGTTGCTGCTACAAGGAACAGTAGAGCCAGAGCTGTCCTTGTACTTGCTATGGACCAGGGTCTCCTACCTTCCCAGGCTTCAGGTCATGCAACTGTTGTTCTGTTCTGTTGTTTGGGAAGGGTAATTCTTAGCACAGTTGTTCATTACTGCGTTGTACATGGAGCAGGAGGGTAGCTGTGGGTTGCAGAAGAAACTCTGCACAGCAGCTGCTGAGATCTAAACAGAAAGCAGGCTCTGTGCAGTCGGCCAACTGTGCCGCTCTTGGGTCTCGGCGCTTCCTGTCAGGGCCAGTTCATTACGGAAAGCCTGTCGCCAGATGCTGGGTGATGGTATTGTGGCCTGTACCACAACCGCTGCGGTGACAAGGGGACCGACAGGCCACCTTCCCCAGTGTGTTGCTCTAGAATAAACGGGCTTGAGCAGCCTTTACTTACATACAGCAAGGCCAGGGATGGCTTTGAGCTCCAGGAGGTTCACAGGGTTCATTCAGCGCAAGCCGCTAGAAGCCAAGGTGACTGCTGTCTTTTCAGCTTCTCATTGTGGATGGTCAGGAGCTGAGACATAACCCTGCCTCTGTAATGGACAACATCCAGAAGTTCCTGGGAGTTACGCCGCTCTTCAACTACACCCAGGCCCTCAGGTAGGGAAATAATTTTTGGGGAGGAGGAAGTATGATAAAAAAATGTGTGCGGTGCCTCCTAATGGGGCCTGTGACCACATCTTTTAAAGACGAGTGTCCTTTCCAGATTTGATGAAGCAAAAGGATTTTGGTGCCAGCTGCTAGACGGAGGAAAGACAAAATGCCTCGGAAAGAGTAAAGGAAGGAAATACCCAGATATGGATTCCTCGGTGAGTAACTGTCTCAAGTACGTTGGAAGCAAGACACGTAAAAACAAACATCCCATCAGAGTGACGTGGGTTCTCCTGTGTCCTGGACACGTGTGTGGAGCGCGTGACCAGAGGGACGTGTTCCTTCATGCTGATCTGGTCTGTGTTTTCCATGCAGTCACGACTGTTCCTAAGAGACTTCTACCGGGAGCACAACATTGAATTATCCAAGCTGATGAACAGACTTGGGCAGCCCCTTCCAACCTGGCTCCGAGAGGAACTACAGAACTCCAGCTGGAGCTGAGAGGGAATCCATAGCCCCCAGTGCCACGGGGATGTGTGGTGCTGCAGCACGTGCTGTGAGGTCATCTCTTGTCAAGCCAAAACGAGCGGACAACTAAGCAGGAACAGAGAATGCGCCTGTGGAGCCTTTCCCCAGCACCGGGAAGGGCTGCTGCCTCTGGCGTCACCCTGGGTCGTGGCGTGCAAGTCACACTCTCGAGCAGGACAGCGCGTTACACTTTGACTTTGACTTACAAGAAGGATTTGGAGTGTCCGCCCTTCTTCGTGCAGGAGACAGAACATGGGTAACACTTGATGGTTTAAATTATTCTTCTCAGTGTATGACACAGGCTGGAGGGTTAATGTGTTACTCCTCTGAGTCCAGAAGCAAAGGCTCACCCAGAGGTGAGCCGCTGAGCCCACTGCTGTTTGATAAAAGGGGAATGAATCTAGTCCAGGGAACCCCAACCGTTATCTAGTAGCGTGTCTGGTGACAGCAGGGTACGAGAGCACCCCCGTGCAGAGCGCAGTGGCTACGGTCATTATTTACAGTGCCAGCGTGTGGCTGTTCAGGACTGCACCTTCACGGAGACAGATGTAAGGATGTGAGAGTGCCTCCCCTTAGCAGCAGCACTGGTGGTGTGATAGCGTGGGTCACGGGTTCAAGATGTCCCCATGTAGGACATCTTGAGACAGTCCCGTAGGCCGACCCTGCTCCAGCAAGGGGGGGTTGGACTTCGATGATCTTTCGAGGTCCCTTCCAACCTCTAACATTCTGTGACTTCAGTCAGAAGGCAAAGCTGCAGATCTGACACCAAGAGTTAGGGAAAATGTTGCTGTATGTGGAAACAGGGCAAGTGTTTCTCTGCAGGGACCAGACATTTCAGAAGACAAGCAAGGAGCAGTATGTCTCCTTGGAGCCCTTTGGAGGCCACTGGTGCCACACAGCAGTTGGGGGAGCAAAGCTCAGGTATTGTAAATTAAGGCTGGTACAGCTGAAAGTAGACAATTCAGTTCCCCGACAGGGGCTTCTTCCACACCTGCTGACGGCTACTACCTGGCTTAATCTCCTTGTAGCCCAACAATCCAAGGAGAAAAGCAAAAATAAAACAGTTAAAAGTGTAGGTCAGATAGAAAGGGGACGCTTGGAGGTAGAAGTGGTTTGCTATGTCCAGAAGGTGCTGTTCAGTTTGCTACTTCTGTGCGTAGTCAGGTAAGTGTCCTGTGGTGCTTCGCCTCCTCCTGCAGTAGCTGGATAACAGTTCTCAGAGGACATCCTCCGTTGTGGTCGTGTGTGTTTTCAGTTGCTGAGCCGTGGGCTTCTGAAGCTGTGTGGGCCATCGTTCTTCTCTCCAGGGGCCCTTGGAGATCGCTGTAGTTCCAGAGAACAGAGGGGCATGAACAGAGATCATGGAAACTTCCACAGCTGTCATGAGTTCCTTCTCTCCTATCCAGACAGTGGCTTCAGCCAAGCTTTTCCATTGAGCCTTAGGTGTTGTGACTCTCTGAACGAATGGTGCATTTGCCATTGTACGTAAGTGTATATAGTCGGCAATATAGTATTTTATTTCACGTGCCCTTGGAAAGGGTTATTTTTGTGCAGCCAAAAAAGGACAGAAAGACTCAAAATCCCTCTCTTGCTCCTGTTTGAGAGAAGAGCTGGACTTCCTGCACTGGATTCCTGTATAGCATCATTCATATTGAATGATAATGAAGAAATTCTTAGCTCTCGAAGCTGAGCACAAGTGTCTGAATAAAGGCTCGAAGTAGTAGTAGGTGGAGATTCAATAAATGTCCTACTTATTTTTCTTCTTTGTGATGATTTGGAGTGATGTCGTGGACACGAAGCTGGTAGAAGGGTAAGAAAAGCTGAGAAACTTCCTTACTCCAAGCCTTAGAGCTGCTGTTTGGGAGGGTAAGAAGGTGTTGGGTTGCAGGAGGTATCTTAAGGCCTATTGCTCTGCAGGCGCGCGGAGGCGTGCGGAGCCTGGCCCAGCACACAGCTCTAACTAGAGGCTCGCTGGTGTACCCCAGGATGACTTCTGGGCCATCCCTGGCTGCAGCCACCGTTTCCAGCTGCGACACTGCAGCAGCAGAGCTTTGCCACACACCTCCTGCCCAGCTCTGCAGTAGCAAGCGCTGAACTGGAAGCAAAACCTTGTTGGAATAGGCACAGTTGTGACAACGTGATCAAACAGTTCTGTACCGCTGTCACTTCACCAAGCACTTCATAAGCAGCAGTGCAGCATCACAGCTCTTCTAGAGCCATCCTAGGCCCTCCACTACTGACCCTCCACTGAACACACTGCTGCTTTTACTCCACTACAGCTTGCTGGTCACTCAGGCAACTACTTCATGCTATTTACACAGATTCACAGAGTAGTAGTGATTGGAAGGAACCTCAAAAGATCATCTAGTCCACTCTGCCAGAGCAGGATCACCTAGATCAAAGCACACAGGAACATGCCCAGGTGGGTTTTAAATGTCTCCAGAGAAGGAGACTCCACACCTCCCTGAGCAACCTGTTCCAGTGCCCCATCACCCTCACTGCGAAGGAGTTCCTTCTCACACTTACGTGGAACCTCCTAAGCTGACACCCATTGCCCCTCGTCCCATCATCGGATGCCACTGAGCAGAGCCTGGCTCCATCCTCCTGACACCCACCCTTCACATATTGATACACATTAATGAGGTCACCCCTCAGTCTCCTCTTCTCCAAGTTAAAGAGACCCAGCTCCCTCAGCCTCTCCTCATAAGGGAGATGTTCCACTCCCTTTATCGTCTTCGTGGCTCTGCGCTGGACTCTCTCCAGCAGCTCCATTCCTGAACCGAGGAGCCCAGAACTGGACACACTATTCCAGATGTGGTCTCACCAGGGCAGAGGAGGCAGAGAACCATTCTTGATCTGCTAACCACTGCCCTTCTGATGCACCCCAGGATGCCGTTGGCCTTCTTGGCCACAAGGGCACACTGCTGGCTCATGGTCATCCTGCTGTCCACTAGGATCCCCAGGTCCCTTTCTCCTACACTGCTCTGCAACCCCCCAGCCTGTACAGGTACCCGAGGTTGCTCCTGCCCTGCGGCAAGACCGTACACTTGCCCTTGTTAGAGTTCATTAACTTTCTCCATGCCCAGGTCTCCAGCCTGTCCAGGTCCTGCTGAATGGCAGCACAGTCTGCAGGGGCGTTGGCCACTTCTCCCAGCTTTGTATCATCAGCAAACTTGCTGATGGATGAGGGATTAGAGTGCACCAAGTCATTAATGAATGCATTGAATAGGACTGGTCCCAGTACCAACTCTCTGGGGACTCCACTAGATAGAAGCCTCCAACTGGACTCTCCCTGACCACGACTCTCGGGCTTCTATCCTGCAGCCAGTTCACGATCCACCTCACTACCCCATGGTCCATACCACAGTGCCTCAGTTTGGCTGTGAGGACCTCGGACTGTGGTGTATCTCCGAGGAGAAGGATCTAAACATTAAAAAATAATCAAGGTTCCCAGGAATCAGTGCTGGGAGGGGCTCACTGAATGTCAGGGCTGGTTTACTGGTGACAGTCCTTGACAGAAGGCAGCAAAGGGCAGCTGTATAGTCTCATCACTTGTTCATCTTCCCCCCCTCCTTCACATTTGCTTTATTTTTACGCTGTACTCACTCATTCTTACTCCTTATACTAACAACAAACAAATGGGGGGGGTGTCTGTATCTATCTAAGTCATTTTTGAGTCTGGTAATTCCTGCTGCCACGACACTGCTGCAGCTGTGGAAACAACCACCACCTAAGAGAAGGATCGTGATACCAACAAGCCAACAAAAATCACAGGCATTGACCCACTGGGCACTTGACACATTACAGCCCCTCAGACCTCATTTCAATGGTCTGCTTGGCCCACTGTTCAGTGACAGACCTTCGCGGCAAGCAGCTCTCGTCATAAGACAAGGAAACTGATAAGCACAAACTGTGCCTGAACATCTTTTGCAGTGTATTGAAACCACCTTTTGAGTCTGAGCCACAGCAAGATGACCCGTTTTAAAAGGAGGGATTTGACCCAGACATGAGAAAGATGGAAACAGAAACAGCAGCTAGATGACGTTGTGCTTCAGAACTGGAAGGGCACATCAACGGTGAGAAGGGGTAAGAGAAGCACTAAGCAACAACAACAACTTCTTCTGTTACTGTACACCGGCCTCAGAAAAGAGGGCTCAGCACACACAGCTGTAACTGCTCACGCACAGCCTCGGCGATGCCGTCAGGAAAATACTTAGAAGTATTCTTCTAGGCACAGGCCGTGCCGGCATGAATCTCAGCTGTCGGGTAATGACCAGCATCGCAAGGGCGGTGGGAGAAGTTCATTGTAGGTGCCAGCTTGTATCAACTCTGTGTAAAAATCTGATTTTTCCAGTTCTTGTCTCTGTAGAGGTGGGTGTTTTGGCAGAAGCCTGCAGCTGCTGGAATCAGAATGAGACACGAGTCGCTCTACGCATCTCACAGGGAACTTGCTCAAACTCATCCTTTCGTTTTTCAGCCCTCACATTTGGCTGGTAAGAGGATCCTTTGATTCCTTGCTGGTCCTTTTGCTGTATCAGCAGCCGTGTGGCCAGAAAAGCAATGACAAACAGGTCCAAACATACCAGATGAATCTGAAAAATGTGCTCCTTCTCCTTTGCTGAGTCCCGAGTGTCTCCTGGCTGACAGGGCGCAGCTGCAAGCAAGACACCAGGACCGCAGCAGTTGGCACGACTGTTTCCAGCCAGCTGCCTCAAGGCACACAGCAGGATGCACTCTTACCAGAGCTTTACCAGCAGTTTGCTTCTTGCCCCTTTTTCTTAAAGGTTTGGGTAGGTGGGACAGGGGAGTTAAAAAAAAACAAACCCCAACAACCAACCCAGTGTAAAAGCAGCACTGAGATTGGGAATTCTTGCCGCTGAACACTTGGCGAGCTACTTTTGGTATAAAAAAGGTGTTCCCAACACTCCTCACCACTGCTCTTGAGAACTATGTACAAATGACTTATTACTGGAGCCTGGGCTTTCTTCCAACGCTTGATTTCTCCCCGTTCTCATCTGCATAGTCTTACTGAACCTCCAGTCTCTCAAAAATGTTTGTAAACCAGCATGTCCATACTGGTGACGCTGCCCCAGCAGTGTGGAACCCAGCTCACATTAATTTCCCATATGGTAACAGGATCATAAACCAGGCTGGACTCAGAACGTGCCCAAAGTCACTGGTGAAGGGAGATTTCAGGCCGTAGAATACCAGTGTGGTGACGCCAAGGCCCTGCACGATGGCTGCCTTTAAACCTTGAACTTCCTGCCACAGCAGTTCTCCTGTAACTGAGGCAAAGCACAGCACGGCACGAGAAGAACGTGTGGGGACCCAGTCCCCTCTGACAGGGCTGGAGTCTTTGTAGAGGTACTGGACAGAACAGACTCCCAGTGCGTTTCCCCTTCCTCTAGCTCACACTCCCCTTTCAGCAGCACAGTAACTGTGCAGGGTGGCTCGTGCAGCAGTGGGTGGCTCGTGCAGCAGTGGCCGGTTCTGCATGTTCTCCCTGTACACATGCCATGCCACCAGAGGAAAAAATCAGTCACATGCTTACAGAGCACAGTCACTGCATTTGTACCAACAAGAAACCCTATGCAGCAGTGATGCTGCCTTCTGCCAGCACATAGTGCTTGCACTTGGCCCTCACCCCAAGAATCCTTACCCAGCAGAATCACAGAACATTAGGGACCTCAGAGAATCATCTAGTCCAATCCCCCGACACAGCAGGATCACCTAAACCAAGTCGCACAGGAGCACATCCAGGTGGGCTTTAAATGTCTCCAGGGAAGGAGACTCCACAAGCCCCCGGGCAGCCTGTTCCAGTGCTCCGTCACCCTCACTTCTCACATTTATATGGAACCTCCTGTGTTCCAGCTCACACCCATCACCCCTCGTCCTAGCACTAGATGACACTGAGAAGAGCCTGGCTCCATCCTCCTGACACCCACCCTTCACATATTTATAGACACTAATGAGGTCACCCCTCAGTCTCCTCCAAGCTAAAGAGACCCAGCTCCCTCAGCCTCTCCTCATAAGGGAGGTGCTCTGCTCCCTTCATCGTCTTTGTGGCTGTGCACTGGACTCTTTCCAGCAGCTGAAGAAGCATTAACGAGGCACAGCTCAAACAAAAACCCCAGCACTGCACAGCCCTGCGCTGCACTCGCAGCTCTCACAGCTCAGTGTGCTCCTCCCCTGCCCCACCTACAAGAATCCTTAAAATGGCACCAGGATGCAGAAAGAAGTTCAAAAGCCACATCTCAGTTCTGCTGAAAGTAGGAGGGGAGGGAGAGGGGAGGTAGTTTAAAGCCAACAACAGCAGGACTATTTAAGAAAGACCCTCTTTGCCATAGTCATGCCATATGGCACAGAAGGAAAAACCACAAAATAGTGTGTATTTTCACACAAACACAAAAAAATAACCTTAGTTGAGAGCCAGTCACTCTGTCCCTAGGGCTCACAGGCAGAGTCGTGCAACAGTCATGGTTTTCAGCAAATCCTGAGAAGTCCTCACGGCCCAACGCTTTCCAGCTTAGTTTAAGAAAGCCTGAAGTGGAAAAAGCCCTCAGCAGCAGACTGTGAGCACAACACCTTCCTGTTTTCACATGCTCTCACCAGGTGCATCCTGGAAAAGCCATTTGAGTACCTAGATATTAAGAGAGGGACAAGGTAAGAGAAATACAACGTGCCCAGCTCTTACAGAAACTATTTCAAATTTCTGTCATTTTACAGCTGACTTGTCCCGGCAGGTGGTGATAGATGTCACAGCTGCTTCAGTATTTACTCCATTTCCACTTACTCTGGGGGCTGCAAGGCTGTTCAGAGCACTGCACAGAGCACTAGCACTTGGCTAGTGCTAGCACTGCACAGCACTAGCCAAGCTAGCACCACATCAGCTGGGGAAGCACCAGCCTGCAGTCTGCACCAAAAACGCATCCGTGCAAGGCCTGAGGGAAAAACCAACAGACTGAACAAGCTAGGTTTAGGTTTACCAATTCCCTGCGAGGGTGTTTCTGAATGGGCTCTCAGATAAGGAAAATACAGATCGTAACTATTACAGACAGGAAACAAAACTAGACAGAAACTCACACTCCAGCTCACTCCAGCTGTACCTGTTGCTTCATCAGATGACAACTCCCACTCAAATTATTCATAGGTCATAAAGGCAGTGAGGTCCAAAGGCAAATAATGTTCTGCTAACTCCGGTTCCTGGAAAGTCCTGCCGAAGAAAAACTTTCCCAGGTAAGGAAGATGGTGAATGTGCCCAGAGAGGGCGAAGGGGAAGTGGCAAAGGGGCAGAGGGTGGTACCTGATATATGCAGAACAAGATGTACTGCAAGGGCTGAGGCTTCCAGTGACTAAAGCCTTTATTCTATCCACGCCATAGAAGGAAACATCACACTAGTCCTCCTGACGAGTCCAGCTGCAATCTTGGCACACCTGCCAACTATACTACCACCAAGGTTTTACCTCTAGCATTCAGAAAACGTGCAGGGTCAGCAGTTTAAGTTCTGGAAATGCTGCTGTCCCAGGTGGAGACTCAAAGCACATAGAGACATTGGGAAAAGGTACTACACGGCCACCCACTTTGCTCCTCAGGGAACAGAGGGGTGGAACTTGGCTCTTCCACCTTCATCTTCTTGCACTCTCTCCTGACATTTTTCATGACTGGCTCCACTGTTTTACAGAAAAATGAGACACAAGGGAGATTCTCTGTCTTTAAGGACAGAGGGTTAACTCACAGAGCACATTCACAGAATCATCGAATGGTTCAGGTTGGAAGGGACCTTAGAGATCACCTAGTTTCAACTGCCACGCCTTGGGGCAGGGATACCTCTCACTAGACCAGGTCACCCAGGGCTGGCTGGACTTGAAGGTCTCTTCCAACCTTAACGATTCTACGATCTCATTTCCCTGTTGGGTACAAATCACCAGTGCAGTTAGCCACTTCTGCTCCAAATACATTCAGCTCTTTCGCCTGTTTTCTTTCTGTTGCTTCTCAAAGATGCTCCCTTCTCTTCCCCTGATAATCTCCTATAAAGAGTGGAAAGGAAAAGATCAGAATTTATTGTAGAACTCATGTTTCCCCAAACTCTTTTCACTGTTCTGAGCACAGGAGAATCAGAAAGCACCGAAATTGCTCCAGGAACCCAAAACTTCCAGACATCATGCTGTGTTACCCAGTCAGATCCGGTTTTGTCCAGTAACAGGCAGCTCATAATCTACACAAAGTTTAGTTTAAAAACCCCACAATGAGCACCAGCACTTATAATTAGCACGTAGCTAGACAGCTTACGGGGGAGCACAAGGGTCTAGCCTTTTGCTCTGTGGTGACAGGTTGGACTTGATGATCTATGAGGTCTCTTCCAACCTTGGTGATACTGTGATACTGTGAAGGGGCTGTAAGGAGATCTTCAGTCACTGATGTGCAATCTGTGCTAGAGGGACCCATCACACTCTCCAGCATGTGCAGTTCACAAAGTCAGACCACAGGAGCCTGCTCACCTGATTTGGCCTGGGTGAGTATCTAGCTAAGCCCAAGTGAGAAGTACAAAACATTACTCCTAAGGACTAATTGGACTGCTGACAACCATCAGTCACCAAACTGAGTTTCAACAGCTCTCAGATGTATGTGCTCGTTTGCTTACGAATGGCAGGATGCAGTTAAACCTCCTGAGCATAAATGGAAAAGCTTTCTAAAACTTATTCTCTGTGATGCCATCCCTAGTGCACATCTCACATGGCCACCAAACTCCTCTCTAAACACACAGGAGCAGACCACAGCTGTCTTACCAGTCACATCAAAAGTGAGCAGCTACGAATTCAAAGCCACGTGTTACCACAGAGGACCACGGGTGTCAAGACCAGAAAAGTAACCTGCTGGCTGTCAGAAGTGCAGGCAGAACACGTTAGGCTTACCACCGATTCCCCTGACATCCACCAACAAGCCAGTCCACACTCACCTCAGCCTCTGCAGAGGCAAGCCATTCCCAGTGCGCTAACAGGCAAGAAGCCTTTGGCTCACAGCTTGCGTAAAAGCTCTGGCCACCTGCTTTGTGCTGGATTGCTGTTCCCCAAGGCAGGACAGCTGTCTACCAGGGCTCACAGGAGCTCCCACTGGCACAGGGCAGCCCAGCTCCATCAGACTGTCAACACCATAACAGAGAGAAGAGTCAGTCTAAGAAAACGAGTGTTTAATCAGGAAACGAGAAGAGACAAGGGATAAGAAACTGATTACAGTAGAGTAACATCCGAGCCAAAAGAACCACGATTGTACAACTCGGAACAACCAGGATCAAAAACATCCTACGAGCCGGCAGTGCCCAGTGAGGGACACTCCAGAGAAAGAGCCCAAGCACCTCTGGCAGTCTCCAGGCAGCTCAGCTCAGCACAGTTACGGACTTTGACTGCCCAAGCTCCAGCCTCTGCCCTCAGCAGCTGCTGCAGAAAGCTGCAGAGGTGGCCCTGGCTCTTCTGCTCCAGTCTCAGCTTCTCTCGACAGGAGGTGCTGAAAGGAATGGAGTGAGCACCGGCTGTTTGCAGCAGTCCCAGCCTCTCCCAACAGGAGACGGTGTGCGGAGTAAGAGAAGCCCATACAAAAGAAAAGTTTACATATTTATAAATGCCAAAATAAATATTTAAGACAGAATCCCCCACCCCTCTAACACGTGCGCAATCACACTGCAAACTGCTCGCGGGACAGCCTCCAGGGGCTCAGGGGAAAAAAGCGGTGACTACACCACAGGGCAGCCAGCCCAACTTCCTTCTCGTTTCCTGATGCTTCTGAAGCCTGCAGCCCACTGAGAAGGAGGAGGAAGAGCGAGCAAAGCAGAGCGCCAACACACAACAGTGCTGGAGAGGAATGTCATGGTATAAATACATCAGATCAGTGGTTTCCAACAATTTAAAGCTAAAATAAAAAAGACACCGGAAGGAAGGGTGGTGTAAAATGGAACTACAGCTATACAGGGCTAAGGGTTGCGTGTCCATGGAGCGCTGCCTGCCGTCACGGCGAGAAGGTGGTCATTTCCAGAGAGACCCTTTGCCACAGCTCCTTTGTCTGCTTGCTGCGCTTTAGGTTCTGGAGAATGTCGTTAAACTGCATCATGCCCATGGGAGTCAGGCAGAAGGCGCTTCTGGCGCTGCGGATGGCATTCACAAAGTCATCGTAGTCAGCTGGGGTGAGATGAATCAGCCGATGGTGGATGTACTGAATAGGAACAAAGAAAGAGCCTTAAGGTATTGTTCACCACGCTGGTGACAGTCAGAGCAGGACTCTGGAGCTCCCAGAGCAATGCATCATACGGTTCTCTCAGGAGATGTCCCAAGACTCCGGCTCTGAGAGGGAGCTAGCTCAAAAGTCAGCAGTGTTGTATCTTAAACACATTCAAGAAGCCTGTCCCCTTGGAGCACCAAAGTGCTCCAGACAGCATCAGCAGATGAGCTCTCCTTCACGAGCACCACATTGTTTCACAGCACAGGGTAAAAGGGCCAGCTAACCAGCCACCCTACCAGCCACCACTCATTCCACAGGCTGAACACAGGCACTCAGCACTTTAACTGGACTTCTCCTTTCCTAAGAGGTATGGAAGGAGTAAGCCTGATACTAAGTTGCTACTCATTTCTCTAGGCTTATCCCTGTCACTCCTGGCAGCTTCTTAACTAGTGCCCCAAAACTGCAGGCCCAGCTTTTGAGCACTCTCTCTCTGCCTTAGAGCTCAGACAAGGTGAAGAGGCTGTCATTCTCAAGAACAGGACAGCTCGTCCAGCCTTGACAGAACATCCACAGAACCACCCTTCTGGTCACACATTCTAGAGAAGTAGGTACGTGTGGGGTGTCCCATGTGTGCTGCCCTAAGGAACAGGCAGCTCTGGTATCCCAAGTGTCACGCTGGAACACGCTTGTCTTGGTTGTCTCAAGTAAATCTTGAGATATCTGCACCGGCAGCTGACCAGGCCACTTGCACTACTGGTGCCAGCAGCAGCACACCAGCCAGCCATGCCAGAGATCCTCACGACGCAGCGAAGACAAGCAACCAAAAATGGAAGGGGAAAAGGACAGGCTACGGAGTGGGGCAGACTGGTGTTTGAAAACATCACAAGCTGAAAGAGCAGGTGTTAAAGGTACGGGTAACATCTGGAGGAAGAAGGAGGTCAGAGAATACAGACAGAACCACCCCGATCCCTCATGATGAGCGCAGGATGCAAACCTCAGAAGCAGCAGTACAGTGAGGTTCTTTGCATGCAGCCTCCATCCAGGCAAGGCGTAGCTATTCTCACCCCTCCTGAGGGAGAGTGATGCATTGGGCAATGGACCAGTTCAGCTACCAGTACCCAACACCCCTTCCCCTCTGCATGCACACCCACACACAGAGGTAGTGCCTGCAAGGCAAGCAATGGCCTGGCAAGAAGCAGCCCACGTTACCTGCATGTACGCCTGCTGGCACCTCTGCACCAGCTGGTGGAAGGCTGGGGTGCGCAAGTGGTTGTGCACATGGGCAGGGTTGAGCCTCTGCAGAGCTTCCATGATGATCTCCTGCAGCACAAAGGGGCTCAGCACCCCCTTGGCTGCCCCAACACAAAACTGATGCACAAAGTTTACACCTGCACAGGAAAAAGAAGTCAGAACAGGGTTAAGGTAAGAGTCACACAAGCAACCAAGTACCTTCCATCAAGAACCTGGATTTGGAGCATCTTCTCCGTGTAATGGATCCTTCAGAAGCTTGGGGGAGATAGTCCAGCAAAATCATGGGGACAAGAAATCATTTGATACATCCATGAGGTCTGAGTGAAGACCAGATACTGCTCAGTCACTGACACTCCCAGTTTAACTACCTTTAAAGTAGACATGAAAGAAAGCTGATGTGGCAAGGGAATCAGAGATGCAAGTGTACACCACACCTCTTCCCACTGCTCCTTGCCTGCCCATTAAGAAGCATGTGCAGCCCCAGCACTCAGGTTGTAATGAACATTCAAGTTTCCCCACTGCTGTCTGCAGTGAAGGTCCCCTAGCAGTCACAGGAGAAGCCTTGCCACGCCGTGCCACTAGGCAGGCTGCTTGCAGACAAGTTTCTTTAAGGTCTTAGTGCTGATGGAAGACTTTAAAAAAAAAAAAAGCTTACAAAAAAGATCCAAGAGCAAAGTGGAATTAAACATAAAAAACCAAACAGCTGGCGGTTTGAGCAACTATGGCTCTACAAGCACTTCACAGCAGATGTAACTGTACATAAGAAAGAAGAATATCTACAAGGTAGTGGAAACAGAGAAGAAAAAGTCGTTACAGAATGGAAGAGATACAAGCTCTGAGCCCTGTCCAACCCCATGCACTTCATCCAGTGCATCAAAATTCAACAGCATGTCCACAGAACCCTGAAATGGGACAGTTCCCTAGATGAAAGCTGCAGGGAACTTCTGAAACATTTTCAAAACTGGGATCTAACACCAGGCTCACCCAATGTTGGAAGTTTCACTCTTTGGAGAGCTTTTTTCCCCACCATGGTCCAAATCCCAGCAAGTGGTTTTCTGCTGAAGTACTGCTCTGAGCCTTACCTAACTTCGCAGCTAAACCAAGGAGCCATTTTACATCCTCTGTGTAGGGTGGGCTGCGGGAGAAGTTGTAGGGATGGTCGATGGGAGCTCTTCGGCCAAGCATCTCCAGAGCCAGCATCCCTGTGAGAAAGGGGCACCCAGAGTCAAGCAGCACTTCTGCTCAGTAAGTCTTACTGTAGCACTTCACTCCCTGCACGACAACGTGATTGACCTGTCCTTTATCAGCAGAGAATTCCCTAGATGCAAATTGCTCAGAGCACAACAAGAGGCACATCTTGGAGCCTGCCACCACAGGAAGGATCTGCAAGACCTTCTGCTCCAGGTTAGGAAATCTGCACAGCCACCTCACCTCACTACAGCTGCAAAGAAACACTCCGCTAGCACCTCCAGCAGGGTCAGATAGTCCCAAAGGCTGCACAGAAGGTGTCTTGAAAGCACCACATTGGCTCCACATTTCGCAACAGCGAAGCTCCCCAAATCAGCCTACTCAGCTGCAAAGACAACAGGCCAACCCGAGCTGCAGTACTGTCAATCTACACACACCCTGTTTATCCTATTACAGTCCTTTACACAAATCCTCCCATTTAAAAAGTTTTAAAGTACCAACAGGCACTAGGACTAGATCTTCCAGACCCTTCTCCTTGCCCCCACTTCTGTTACTCAGGCTACTAAATGCCTTGCGTGGCTTACCATTATCACTACGGCACCCGTTTCCATCGACCAAGTGCTTTCTTCTCCAGCTTTCAACACAAGAGCTTGAGCAACCCCCAGAGAGCCTTCCTTCCATTTTCTCCATGCTTCTCTTCATTTGCTATCCAGTTTGCTTATCCTTTGCTTATCTTAGAGGCTCCTTTCTCCCTCCCCAGGTGGATTGCACCACAACTATGTGCAAGTAGTTTACTGGAGTCTCAGCTCGATCAGACACCTGACTGATTCAGTTCAAGACTGGGATCAATCCTCAAACCAATGGCAGTTGATGCAGAGGCTTTAATTTCTCATAACCAGCGTGACTGGAAAAGGAATACTAACTAAATACCCACGCTTCACAAAATACTAAGTTGCCTCTTTGTCAGTCTTCAACAACCCAGTTTGGAAAGGCAGAGGGCACATCCCCCTACACCTCAGGATACTCAGCATATTATTAAACAAGAAGGACATTTTCAGCTGCAGGAGCTGAATTCCGTTTTCCTCACACAGTCACAACTTCCATAAGCTCATTCTCAGAGCCCTAGCCATACTCCTTTCTGAGCCCCTGCTGAAAGACAAGGCTCTCCCCAGTGCTAACATATTTTCACTTCCACTCTGATGGCTCCCAACCACAACTATTCCATTTTCTATTGCTTTGTCTCCACTATTAGCCTGGACATAAGATGATGAACTGGCTTTCCCCGTGTAGATAAGATGCCATCATTCCCAACAGGTGCAGAAGCAAATTGCCAAATGACAGTAAAAACCTGCAGCTCTGCCCTGAATCTCTCTCAAGGGAGGCCACAAAAACCAACTTGGCTGTCCTTACCAACTCGGTAGGCAGAGTGGAGGTAGTGCAGACCCTGGGGGCTCACAGGCTGACTATGCTGCTCATCCTCGGCAGGAAAACCCCCTGTAACAAGGGAGTTGGGCTGTGAGGACAGAGTTGTCAAGGAAGCCCCCTGAATCGCTGGGAACGTTGATCCTGCATGGACACTTCCTACTGAAGAGAGCAAAACAGCAGCATTAGGACCCACCACCAGTCCAAGAGAAGGTTTAGACGGGCCATCATCTCCCTCACCTGACAGCGAGTGGTCACGCCCCAGCCAAGGTAATATTCTGTTCTCTTAAACAGAGCAATACAGCACAAACGAAACACACTGGACCAGGAACAGCTCTCTTTTGTTTGCAAGCTGGGCCTGAAGAGGGTCAGCTGGACGCACGCTTGTCCACCTCTACGGCAGTACGTCATTAACATGGACATCATCCATGTTTCACACGTAAATGCCATGTGTTGACTCCAAGGTCTTTGCTGTTGAGTGATTTCTTGTCCAAGGAAACAAACAAGTGTGCGTCTACCCCTGATGAGAAACTGCTGGGGAAAATCACTGAGTAGAACAGTACCAAGTCACTCAAAGATCAAGCCTAATATTGTGAAGTTCCTCCACAGCTATGGCTCTGCCCAGCTATCACTGGGAGCCACCTCTGGAAAGAACGGCCACTGCATTCACTGGCAGCTATCAGCAGCAAACTGGCTAGAAAACTTGAGAACCTGTCACCTTCAGACACTTAACCTAGCATCAAGGGGAACTGCAGGAAACTCCATCACATTGTACTCCGTAGACTTACGCAGTCACCAGTGAACCACGCAGCAGCCCGCTGCGGCCTGACAAGGGATTCATGTTTATGAGACCTTCTCTCTCCAGCAAAGTACAGAGAGGAAAAAGCAGGTTTGTGGAAGAATTCCAGAGCTTCATTTCACAGCTTCTCTGGTGCTGTTACACCAGCCTGAGAAACGCTTCGAGTCCCAGTTTCTCCTCTTCCCCTCCTGCATCCAGGTTTCCTTACTATCTTTTTCTTTAAAAAGAGTTTACTAGTGAATAGTTGAGTACCTGAGGACAATGTGCCTCCCAGGAAAGATCTGACCTCAACAAAGCAAACACAGTGCCAAACAACCCACAACGTGGGGCAAAATACAAAGTGCATCTGAAGTCTGGCCAGGAAGATTAACCTGTAAGAATCAGCTGAATTGCTGCCCAAGCTCAAGCATAATCACTGGTCTCTGCATTCCAGGAACAGCAAAGCAGAATTTTAAGAACTGAAAACAGAGGTTTATGCAAGCCATAAACAATAACAAAACTGGAAAGGGTGGGTTTGTTTTTTCCTTCCTTTACTTTAAGTGCTCTAGGATGAGCACTGGAAAAATGATGGAGCGGCTCCTGCTAGAGGGCATCTCAAGGCACTTGGCAGAGAAGAAGGTTATCAGGAGTAGTCAGCACGGCTTTATGAAAGGGAAGTCCTGCTTGACTAACCTGATAGCATTCTATAATGCAATAACTGAATGGTTAGATTCAGGGAAACCAGTGGATGTGGTCTACCTTGACCTTAGCAAGGCCTTTGACACTGTCTCCCATGAAATTTTAGTGAGCAAGCTGAGGAGGTGTGGGATGGAAGAGCAGACAGTGAGGTGGGTTAGGAACTGGTTGCAGGATAGAGTTCAGAGGGTGGTGATCAATGGTGCCAGGTCCAGCTGGAGAGCTGTGACTAGTGGTGTCCCTCAGGGATCGGTGCTGGGACCGGTCTTGTTCAACATCTTCATCAATGACACTGATGAGGGCACAGAGTGTCTGCTCAGCAAGTTTGCCGACGACACCAAGCTGGGAGGTTTGGCTGATACGGCTGAGGGCTGTGCTGCCATCCAGAGAGACCTGGACAGACTGGAGGGCTGGGCACAGAGAAACCAGATGAGGTTCAACAGGGACAAGTGCAGAGTCCTGCATCTGGGGAGGAATAACAAACTCCACCAGTACAGGCTGGGAGGTGATCTACTGGAAAGCAGTCCTGTGGAGAGGGACCTGGGGGTCCTGGTGGACAACAGGTTAACCATGGCACAGCAATGTGCCCTGGTGGCCAAGAAGGCCAATGGGATCCTGGGGTGTATTAGGAGGAGTGTGTCCAGCAGATCGAGGGAAGTTCTTCTCCCCCTCTACTCTGCCCTGGTGAGGCCTCATCTTGAGTACTGTGTTCAGTTTTGGGCCCCCCAGTTTAAGAGGGACAAGGATCTACTGGAGAGGGTCCAGCGGAGGGCTACGAGGATGATTAGGGGACAGGAGGGCATGGCTTATGAGGAGAGGCTGAGGGACTTGGGGCTTTTTAGTCTGGAGAAGAGAAGACTTAGGGGAGATTTGATCAATGTTTGTAAGTACCTGAAGGCTGGCCAGGAGGGGGGGGACAGGCTCTTTTCACTTGCTCCCTGTGATAGGACAAGGAGCAATGGGTGTAAGTTGCAGCAGAGAAGGTTCCGCCTCAACACAAGGGGGAACTTCTTTACTGTGAGGGTCACAGAGCACTGGAACAGACTCCCCAGGGAGGTCGTGGAGTCTCCTTCTCTGGGGACTTTCAAGGCCCGCCTGGATGCGTTCCTCTGTGATCTGTGTTAGATAGTTTTGTCCTGCTCCGGCAGGGGGGTTGGACTCGATGATCTCTTTGGGTCCCTTCCAACCCCTAACATCCTATGATCCTATGATCCTATGAGTAAGCAGTTCTGGAAGACTTAGAACTCTTTGGAGGAACATGGAAATGGTTTCTCACAACCCAGAGCCACAGCTTCAGCCCAGGACTAAGGTGTCAGCAAATTATGCTCTTCAGATCCTGAGCCATCAGGACTATTCTGCTTGCTTTTGTGTTGGTTTCTTGGCATCAAAATGCAAGCTAAAAACAGCAAAAAAGATTCTACTGATAATTTGGATGTGAAGAAAGCCAATACAGCTCTTAAGTGTTTTTCCATGTACCAGTCTTCCACCACCTGGTGAGCTGCAAAGCATAGATAAGCAAATGTACACACAGACGTAAGTTACAGCCTCTCCAGTGAGGGGATAACAGAGCCTAGGTCAACCACGACCCACTGGTGCAAAACCCTATGGCAGCGAGCACATGTCCACCATTCAGTCAACATCTGCTGTTCCTGTGCTGCACACTGCTTGGTGGGTCTTCACTACCACTCTAGCTCCAACACAACACGTAAGCAATCATTCAGACTGCTGTTGACATGACCCTGCCAAAACATCAGTTCTCTCTGTAGAAGTTCCACATTTCAGGGACTGGCTGCTGCCAATCTCTTTGTGCTACTCTAGCAGAAGTCTGCCTGCTGCCTGCACCCGTCTGACCCAAAGGAACCACAAGAGCTTGCTCAAGACATCTGTATTCACCTCATCCAAAGGACAGGGGATGGGAATAAAGCTCTAATAAAGCAGAAGTCAGAAAGGCCAAAATAATCTCATACTGCAAATAAACTACACAGCAATAAAGCTCCACTAGCTGACCCAGGCCCTCTCATGAATCCCATTAGTACCCCTGAGCATGCACATCCCTAGGATGGAATGGATTTGGCCTGAGCTTTCAGTGTAAGTACCTGTGGTCCCACCTGTGGTCAGCGAGGAGTGGGACTTGACTGAGGCACAGCAGTAAACAAGCTTGTGCTGCACAGAGCCCAGGGTTGTAACACTTACTCGCTACGTTGGAAGACAGTGACAGTCCTGTCTCACTGTGATAGGGATGCACTGCGATCTGCGTCATGGATGGGACAGGCACGCCGGGAAACGACACTGCTGTAGCTGCCAGTGATGGTGTTGTTACTGAGTAAGGGTACTGAGCTCCTATGAATGCTGGGTGCACACCCTAAAAACAGAAGACAAATTAACAGTCACACCTATTTTTTCTGACCATCAAGAAGTAGTCCAAAACACAAAGCCCACCCCCACCAAACCCCAGGGCATGGGAAGTCCAATCTGACTGAAAAGAGGAAGCACAGGAAGCAGAACACAGAAACATGCTTGCACCACAAGATCTGCTTGCTCCTCCTCCTCTTAAATCCAATCAGTTTGCAAAAAGCCACTCCACAACCTTTCAGAAATAAGCAGGCATTAAAATAACCTTGATTAACTTTTCCCACTGCAGTCTCTATTTAGCCTGCAAGCTCTCAGGGTGAAAAGCTTTCTGTCCGGTGCCTTCTGAGAAACTAGAGAGCAATAAAATGAAAAACTACTGATGTATTGTATTTTATATTCTCTTGAGACTTTAAATGCCCCCACAGAAGGCTCCTTATTATGTGAACGCTGAGCTAGGGAGGCAAAGAAGTGTTAATCAGCAAGTGACAGCAGATGGGAGCCCTACACTCCCCTCAGTCTGATGTCCTCCCTCTAGAAGCAGCCACACTAAGTCATCGTAAATGAGCAGGGCACAGGCAGAACTCACCTGTGGGTACGCTGAACCAGGGACTGGGAAAACAGCCGGGCGCGGCATGTGCTGGATAGTGTGTCCAATGTACTGGGGATTGCAGGGGATGTGAGTCTGAAGGGTGGTGTACGGGTGGAGACCTTGCGTGTGCGTGTGCGCCATTGCCGGCCCCGCCATCGTGTGCTGCTGGTACATTGTTGACCCCACAGAGATCACTGGCATGACTGTTGCTGCTGCAGTTACCGCGGCTGCCACCGTTACCGTGGTTGGCTCAGAGGTCACTCGGTTGTCTGTCAACCCGCGTGCAGCTTCAGAAGCAGCACGCGCACCGCTGGCACTGCAGCCTGTGGCACCTTCTCTCTGGGCTGGGGTCCCACCAACGGTCTGTTCATAAAGCCAGTACCACTGGTGAGCTACTTCAAAGAGGACTTCTGGGTACACGCCTCCTCCTTTGGCTGCCTCTTCTACTGCCATACAGGCTTTTTCCAGCATCAGGTTGTCCTGGAAGCAGTGGAAGAAAAGCAAAAGTCAAGAATGCAAAACCAGAAATGCAGTAAGGCAAAATTAGAACAGGAGGAAAGTATATGCTACCCCAAGATGACTACAGGGAACAGACAGATCATAACTATTCAACAGAACAGCCAGAGTTATTAATGAAACACAAGAAAACCAGAGAACTGGGATTCAGGCTGCCCAGTGGAAGAGAGGAGCCAACACCATAAGCCCCTGTGTGATGCTCACCTGCTCCTTACACTGCACCAGAGCCCTCTGGATCTCGTTTGGGTTTAGGGCATGGGCATGGGGCAGGCAGCTGAGCGCCAGTTCAGCAGCTGCCCGCACCATGTTGGAGTCTCTGGCCCGTGAAGCTCTGTCTGCCAAAGATGCCACCTCTGGGGGAGTCAGATGTCCATCCCAGCACTCCACCAAGATGTTCAAGGCTGCACTACCAATCTCCATGGCCTGCCCTAAGAGGAAAAGAGAAGACTCTCACACTACTGTATGCCCAGCGTAGTCCCAGTCAGCTTTCCCGCAATGGGAGGTGCATTCCTCACTTCCTCCAGGAACAACAACAGAGGCTAGTGGCTTCCCTTAGGCTTTGAGTCAGATTTACGCTCTTCTTCCCAAAACACATGACAGGCAAGAGCCCTCAATAAGCAAGTAGTGAGCACCGCTGTGAGGGTGCCATTATCAACGTTAGGCCACAGATGCGTTTGAGCCTGTGAGAAGAATTTGCTGTAGCTGGTTTTAGTACCAATAAACCACAGCCTAGACTGTTGCTCTATTTCCATCATAGAAAACACGTATTTTCAAGGATGGTTTTTTTCAGGCTGTAGAAGACACGTGGATAGAAAGCAGGCAGAAGGTCTGGTGGCCGCACACAGGAGGAGGAGGCAAGTGAAATGCTCAGCACAACAAACGACAGACAAAGGTCTGTCTCTTCAGCAGCCTCCAGAAGGAGAAGTTAAGACCAGACTCGGTGTGAGAAGTGGTCTATGGCTTTGAAGAGTGAAGCATGTTGCAGTACAAACAACAAGCAGGTCACAAGAATGTTCCAGGCCAAAGCAAGCACAGGTGCTCAGATTCTACCGCCAGCAGCTTACGTGGCTGCCACAGCACATCCACACCATCATTTTTGGAAACGTTTGCCTCCCTCCCCTCCTTCTTGCCCCAAAGTAAGCTTTCTGATAAAGATTTGCTATAACCTGTGATCCAAGAGACATGGGAGGAGTAAGTTCGAGAAAGCCAGTTGGGAGACACAAAGTTGTGTAGCCCTAATGCATACAGCCCAATCTCAAAGGCGCAAAGATGAAGGTTGCGGTGTGGTCCCTGGTGCCCACCACTGGAGGACGGGTGGGTGAAGATAGATGTACTGCTGTTTCCACCTGCTTTGATAAGGACTGTTTTGGCCAATTCAAAGTAGAAGTGAGCAGCTGCCTCTGAGGGCTGGTTTGGGACATGAGGAGCATGGCTCTCCAGCCGTCTCCCTTTATACCTAGAAGAAAAAGACAGAGGAAGCTTTCAGACAACCACAAGTACCTCAAATTGGAGTGCAGAGTTTCTGTCTTTAGGGTCCAAAAGAACCAAAGCAAACTCTCCCAAGAAGTACTTCCTGATACACATGTGCTAGCTCCCTGGTAACCTAGAGGTATTATTTATTACCTGCCAACTTCCACAGTCTTTGCACGGGCTCCCCCACTTGCTCTCCTGCTGCCACTGGAAGAGGAAGATCCCAGTGAATCACTTGAAGAACTGCTGATGCTATCACTGTCCTGTCCTCTGCCCCAAGATGTTGCTGCCCATCCTCCACGTAGTGGACGCCGACTGAGAGTTGGAGAACTGTCAGAGGTTGTTTCAGGAGCACTGCTGTCAATACTGGCCATGCCTACAACATCAGAACCAACACAGTAATGTCACTAGTGTTGGTAAGTGTAATGTGGATAGGTAAACTCCTACATATGTCACCTGTGGTCCCAACTAAGATCACTCATGTCAGTGACAGCTGAATGGCTGCCAGGCACCCAACTTTGCAAATTAAGAGAGACTAAATTAGTCAATTTGGTCAAAAGTATCAGCGTCATTTTGCAGTTCAGAATAAAAAGCATTAGAGTCCAAAACCAATCCATCTTTATTTCCCCTTCACACCATCCCAGCCCCTGTCTCCATCTGCCAAGCTTTGTGGCTAAGGACAACAAGAAGCAACATATATACATACACAGTCAGGTTCCACAAATTGTGTGAGTATGAAGAAAACTCTTCTGGTATACGCTGCACAATTGACACAAAGGCTTTTTACATCCTCAGCCCCTAACTTAACACCTTTTGTAAGATAAATGTAGAGAGGCAGCAGCTGCTCTGTTTCTGGAGCCAGGTACACAGCATTCTGCTTCCAGAGTATGGCAATAATTCAGCTCCAGAGATCTAATCCACCACCCAGAACATATGTGGTACTAGAAATGTATGATGATAGCTTGCCATACAAAAGGCAGCATGAAATCTGAGAAACAAAACCTATTTCTCCATGCCACACACCTCTGAGACAATCGACTGCTCCCATAGTACAGGCTGAGAAGTGGAATGGAAGAGCAAGGGAATTGCTGAAATGCCAGCAGGCTGCCTAGCACAGCACTAGATGCTGTATGAACTACTGCACTCCATTCCTACCTGTGTGTTTCTTCTTCTGCCTAACAGGCGAACCCCAGCACCTCCCATTGTATCCGCCTCGGTTTCCAAGGGCCAGACGACTGGGGACCTTTCCCTCTTGTTTCAAAACAGTAGCCTCTGCTGCTGGCTCACAGGGGGACCTCTGAGAGCTCTCTGCACAAACAGAACAGTGACAAGACAAACATTATGGTTTGTTTCTGTATCTCTAAAATCAAGCGTGGCTATTTAAAAGATATAAACATCAAAAAAAGCACAGCTTTCATTAAACGAGATATGAAATGAGCAGGATTATCTCAAGTTTTCTTTCAGTGTTAAGCATATCATCCAATGCCAGGCCAAGAATGTAAAGGACTCCAGATTTGGAAAAATTGCTGCATTTATGGAAAAAAATTTAGAATTAAAATGCTCCAGCAACCATAACCTTATTGCAGTCATCCTCAGCTAAACATCACCTCATTGAGAAGAGCTGAGAGCACCAAATGCTGCTGTGTGGGATGTTTACTGATAAAGCAGAGGCACAGGCTGAAGAAAACTACACTTATCTGTAATGTCCCTCAGCAATCTTAGTTATTTATCTTGCATGAAGGCACCTGATTCAGCGTTTAACTACTTGAAATCCTGTATCCTGTACCTCAGTCCCATATTAGGGCAAAGGGTATAAGCTGGAACATAGGAGATTCCACGTAAATATGAGAAGAAACTTCTTCATAGTGAGGGTGACAGAGCATGGGAACGGGCTGCCCAGGGGGTTGTGGAGTCTCCGTCTCTGGAGTCATTTAAAACCCACCCAGACATATTCCTGTGCAACTTGATCTAGGTGGTCCTGCTGCGACGGGGGGTTTGGACTAAGATGATCTTTCGAGGTCCCTTCCAAGCCCTAACGTTCTGTGATTCTGTGACTCTGTGATACCAACCTAAAAGGTGGATTTACAGGAGTTTCCTAGTAACTGGTTATTCAGCTGGCTCAAGGCTGGAAAACCTCAAAATTAGCTTGAACCTCTACACATACAGAAACGGATACAGACCAACAGACAATGGGGGAATGACGTTCCAGTGACTATCAAGCAGCCAGATTCTAGTGTCATCACTCTGACTACTTCTCAAAACAGACAAAAAGGTACAGTTTGTTTTGCACTGACAGAAGGATTACAGCACACCCCTTACAAAGCACCCCTTACCCGGTGCACTCTTCTCCACGAAGTTCTCAGGAGTGCTCTGGACTGCAGCACTTACAGCAGCATGCTGAGTGACAGGAGTTCCTGGAAGCTGCTGGATTGCCGCAGTGGACTGGGCAGCGTGTTTGGAAGGAGATTTTTGATTTGCTACTGTAGGTTTGCTGGACGAGTAGAAGGAGCTCAGAGTCTGTGGTTTGTGAGTTTGACTCTCTCTGTCGAGGAGTTTGTCTAAAATCTTTAATAGCAAGGAAGAAAAAAAATTTTAAAAAAAATCTTAGCAGCAACTTTGCAGAAGAGTAAGAGAAGAGGCAATGCACTAAGACATTTCTCCATTTGTTGGAGAAATAAAATGCTTGTTCTCTAAAAAGCAGATTTCATCTTCTTGCACTGAAGGTCAGCAATGCACAGCTGAAAGCCATGTGGTTCTACATTTTCACTTCAAGTAGACAACAGCTGTACTTGAAAAGCTTCCAAAACTAACAATAAAGATGTAATTCTGGTACATCAAGATGCACCACAATGAAGAACTCTGCACTTAGTTCTGTAGTCATTGGTTCTTGTTTAAGTACCAAAACTCTGGGCTTCCCACACAAGAGAGAAAACCTATCCTACCTTTACTGAGAACTGACAAAGCCGCCAGGGAAACCGGCCTGCAAGAACACCTCCTATTCCTTATTTATGGTGTAATTGGGGAACAATGCATGACCACATTTCATGGGATTGTTCATTTCTCCTGTTCAATCTCCACATGGAATGAACACCACAAGTGTGACAGCACACTTCTTTGCACGTGACTGATGTCACACTGCCCCTGCTGCTCCCTGGGAATGACTATAGCACAGCAGCTCTTCTTTAGGAGACAGAAAGACAATAACACTCTTGCTGGGTAGAAGGGTTTGTGAATAGAAAAAAACCAATACACCTTCCAGAAGTTTCAGCAGGTTTTGATACGTTTTCCTCCTTTGGTGTGGAAGGGCAGAATTTTACTATTTCTGTTGCATGGGAAATTAAGGTGGACTGAAACAGCACATCACAAAGGTGAGAGGGTAAGAAACAAAGGCTTTGCCAGGTTAATTGTTCTGCAAGCCAAGTCCCTTTTAGCAAAACAATGGCATCATGGCCTGCATCAGAAATAGTGTGACCAGAAGGACCAAGCTTGGGAGGCTGCACCTTGAGTACTGCGTGCAATTTTGGGCATCACAGTATAGGAAGGACAATGAGGTGCTGGAGAGGGTGCAGAGAAGGGCAACTAGGCTGACTAGAGGTCTGGAGAACAGGTGTTATGAGCAGGGGCTGAGGAAGCTGTGGCTGTTCAGCCTAGAGAAGAGGAGGCTGAGGGGAGACCTCACTGCTCTCTACCTGAAGGGAGGTTGTAGTGAGGCAGGAATTGGCCTCTTCTCCCTAGTGACTAGCAATATGATGAGAGGAAACAGAGTCAAGTTGCACCAGGGGAGATTCAGATTGAATATTAGGAAAAAATTCTTCACAGACTGAATGGTGAGGCATTGGAACAGGCTGCCCAGTGAGGTGGTGGAGGTACCATCCCTGGAGGTATTCAAAAAACAGGTACACACAGTGGTTTTGGAGATGCTTTAGTGGTTAGGGGCTGTAGGGTGGACAGCTGGACTTGATGATCTCGATTCTACGAAAACAGAATCAATCCCCAAACCAAACACACAGCATGCACACACAAAAAAAACCCCACCCTAGGACAAAGGATTTGTTTTAGCAGGTAAGCAAAAGGGTTAGAAGCAGTGCAAACATTTCTCCTGACTGGACATGAAATGCATGAGAGGTTTGTCTCTTCCAGGGCTATGCACACTGCATAATCAGATTTTGCTTCAGTAGAAGAATGTAAGTACCACAACAGAGCTTGTAAATCATTAGTACATGACACAGCAACTTATGCTCACTTGCAAAACTATCAAATCCATCAAAACACAAAGACAGTTTGCTTTGCATCTCTCTCTCACCTTCTTCAGCTTAGACTGATCATCCTTGTAAGTAATCATCAGGGCTAGTGCCAGATCCCCTTTCTCTCTTCGGGTGCCTTCACACAACAGAGGATGTTCTGCTTCACTGACAGTTGTTTTCATGCCTGCAGGCCAGAAAAGAGGGGTTGAAGAGACAAGTGATCCCATGGGACTACATCACATCATGAGGTCTATCTATATGTCAGAGTATTTTATTCACCTCACTGTCATAAGCAACAGGCTTTTTTTTTTCCTGCTATTTTCCTGTTATCTTCAGAAATAGGTCATGAATAAACAGGAGCTGCTGTCAAAGCTTGCTACAGCTGTCACAACAACCGGATCCTAATATGTGACAAGCCCACAACTCCACCTTGGAAGACACTTTTCCAGTTCCTCTAGATTCTAGAAGCTGGTATTCCCACACCACAAAGAACTCATCTTCCTCCTTTCAGCAACAAGTCAACAAAGGACACGCCTTGTTTAATCCACTGTATTCTTCTCTGCATGCTGCTTTACACCAGGTATACAGTATTGTCCATATAATATTAAGAAATCACTGCTTTGCTGCTGAAGTTGATGATACAAGAACCCAGTATTATGCCAAGATCCTGAATTATTATATAATTCCTGAGAGTACTTCTTGCTAGTCTTTTCACTACCATTGTCTAACCTCTTCTGAAATTATTGTCTTTTGTTCTCTGAAACTGTTCATCACCATTAAAGCCCAGACAATACATCTTCCATGACAAAAGAGCAAGATGAAAGCTAAAATTCATGTTACGACTTTGACATTCAGTTCCTGTCTCACATCTCACTTCCTTTTTTCGCACTTTTGCAAAGGCATCTCATCCGTGACACACAGAACCCTTCTGTATCTGGATCTGACAAACCCTGCAAACACCTCCTGCATCAAGTCAGAATAAGCTCCTAACTGCCACCATCAAAAATGAGGCAGAACACAGAACAAAGACTTTTCTTGCAAAAGATTCTTACCAAGAGCAGCAACAGCTGCCTCAAAACCAAGCTCTTCATCTCCAGGCATTTCATTATTCCAATTACGGCTCGGGGGTCTAGAGCCTGTAGGAGAAACCACTGAAAGAAGAGAACAGAATTAATGCTTAGCTTTCAAAAGTAGGACCTCAAGGAAAATGCCATTCCTGAATTTGCAGAGCTTCCTCTGGTCCTATTTCTAGCTTTGGACCAGTTTCCAGACTGCAATACTTGTCTGGTTATTCTTCCCTTTCTCTCTCTAAACCCAGAAGGCTCCAAACGAGGCAGATACGTTGCCAAGTGAGTTGTATGACTCCAGACCGTTGCATTAAACACTAGATTTATAGTAGGTTCCTCTGAATATAAGAGTAGAAAAGTCAGTCATTTACAACTATTTTACAAACACAGAGAGTGCTGAAAAGTAGCTGTTTTCAAACGTAAGCAGGAGAGCCAGCTCCACTGGGGCACAAAGTACTGCTAAAGCAACATGGAGGGAAGTGCAAGCAACAATGTGGGGAAAATCAAGATCAGGTTGTTCTTATACAGAAGACAGAAAACCACTTTAAAATCACTTTGAAAACCACTCTAGACCTGGCATCTGAGAACACAGCCTCCGCACACTTAAAGGAACACAGCCAGTACCTGGAGTGCACAGGACATCAAATATAAAGCTAGCCAACACCAGAGGCAGAACAGGACGGTAATCGCACAGCGTTCCTTCTCGGACTTCTTCAGCTCTTCCTCGAATAGTGTTCATTTCATTAGTGCCCAAGGGAATCTTCTTCAGGAGTGCAGCAATCTCAGACTCCTGATACGCCAGCTTCACCTGGTAATACGCACAAGGAAAAGGAAGCAGTTGCCATTAGCACAGGCCCTGTGAGCAGTGGACTGTTTTTTCACTACGCGTGAACTACAGCAATAGTTTTTATTGGACCATTAAATTATAACAGGTCTCAGCATCCTAGCTATGTTTACCATTCCCTCCAAGCTGAACAGAGATTTCCAAAGTTAACGTAACATATTTATGAGGTGCTTTTTCCTCAAGTTACCACTCTTAAGCTGCATACAGAAAAAAATGTGTTAGCTTTCATAAGAACGTCAGGAGAAGTGTCTGATGGGGTGAGTGAGTGGAAGATGTGATTAAACAGTAAGAAGAAAGAATGCTCTGTTAAATATACACTCACCAAATGAGACAGTCCTGTTTCACATATTGATCAACAATATGGATGAGGGGATTTGCACTCTCAGTAACTTTGCAGGTGACACTAAGCTGGATGGGGGTGTTGATCTGCTTGAGGGTGGAGAGGCCCTGCAGAGAGATCTGGACAGAATGGATTGATGGGTCAAGGCCAACTGTATGAGCTTCAACAAGGCCAAGTAATGAGTGAAAGGACAAGAGGAAATGGCCTCAGGTTGTGCTAGGGGAGGTTTAGGGTAGACATTAGGAAATTCATCTTTATGGAAAAGGCCGTTGGGCGTTGGAATAGTCTGCCCAGAGACGTGGTTGAATCTCTGTCCCTAGAAGTGTTTAAAAGTCACATAGATGGCTTAGGGATCTCAGGGACATGGTTTAGTAGTAATGGTTGGACCTGATGTTCTTAAGGCTCCTTTCCAACATAAACAATTATGTGATTCTGAGAGACAACAGAGACTGATTAACAGAAGGACAGGCATGGGGTAGCACCAACATGCTGAAGATGAAGCAGTGCACTAAGATGAAGCTCCTACATTTCACTACTTTGTGCCATTCTTGCATTCTTTCTGTTCTCAATGTGTGAAATTTATTTAGATTTTTTTTTCAGGTAGCAAGTGACCACCAGTTTCATAATCTTCTAATCAGACCATAGAAAGTACAGATAGTGCAACAGGGAGACCTGATGGATTCCTATAAACAATATACACCCGCCAGGGACTGCGCAACCTTGCAGTGAAAAGTAAGGCAATCACACAGACAAGGTATTCATTGGACACACTTTTTCTACAAAGGAAGCAGCGTCCAAATAACACACCTGTGCCTGTGCTCACTGGGGAAATGAAGTATCAGCAAGAGCAACAAGTTTCAAATATTTGCACATATTTCTCTTAAGGAGTAAGTTTCAAATTATTTCGGGAATGCTGATGTAGACAATTTCATTTACAAATGGCTTTATTTTCTCCAGATGAGCCAGTGAAGCTGGAAACTTATTTAAGATTAGCAGTATGTAAGCTGTTCCAATTGAAATAATAATATATCCATTTGAAGATTTTGTTTTCATCAAAGGATGATGGGGGTGCTTGTGGATGAAAGGCTCAACATGAGCCAGCAGTGTGCACTTGCGACCCGGAAGGCAAACCTGATCCTGGGCTGCATCAAGAGAAGTGTGGCCAGCAGGTCGAGGGAGGTGATTCTCCCCCTCTGTTCCACTCTGGTGAGACCCCCACCTGGAGCACTGCGTCCAGTTCTGGAGCCCTTATTACAAGAAGGATGTGGAGATGCTGGAGCAAGTGCAGAGGAGGGCCACGAGGATGATCAGAGGGCTGGAGCACCTCTCCTGTGAGGCCAGACTGAGAGAGTTGGGGCTGTTCAGTCTGGAGAAGAGGAGGCTCCCAGGTGACCTTATTGTGGGCTTCCAGTATCTGAAGGGGGCCTAAAAAAAGGCTGGGGAGGGGCTTTTTAGGATGTCAGGTAGCAACTAGGGGGAATGAAGCAAAGCTGGAGATGGGTAAATTTAGACTGGATGTGAAGAGGAAGTTCTTCACCGTGAGAGTGGTGAGAGCCTGGAATGGGTTGCCCAGGGAGGTGGTTGAGGCCCTGTCCCTGGAGGTGTTTAAGGCTGGGCTGGATGAGGCTCTGGCCAGCCTGATCTAGGGTGGGGTGTCCCTGCTCATGGCAGGGTAGTTGGAACTGGATGATCCTGTGGTCCCTTCTAACCCTGACTGGATGTATGACTTGGTCTAGGTGATCCTGCTGTGGCAGGAGGATTGGACTAGATGATCTTTCGAGGTCCCGTCCAACCCCTAATGATTCTATGAAATATTTTCAAGTCTGCAGCTTCAGGTAAAATCAAAAGCCTGTTGGCACAGGGGGTGTGAACTTCCTATCCATGAAGGGTATGCCAGATGAAGTGATATTTCTAATTATATTTCTGGCAGATCAATGTGTGCTAATGGGATGTGCATGCAATCCATTTAGTCCCACTGCAATCGATTTTAAAGAAACATATAAAAGCATAACCAAACTTCAGGAGCTGAAATGGAAACTGCATGAGCAAAAGCAGAATAATGTTGCTTATAGATACTGACTTTTGGAGATGCTTCATACCTCCAGAGCCTTTGTAGAGGCAGGTGGTCTCTGCAGCTCCAGAGCAAACATTCCTATTCGGAAGGCCAGGTTATGGTACTCCAGTCGCTCACTCAACACAGTCAGCAAGAAAGCAGCTTTAGACAAGGTGTTGGTTGCCATCCATGTCTGCTTGCTGGTTGATACCTTGTTCTTTTTGCCCTGTTTGAGGAAGACTTTGTCACAGGACACCTTCCAAAACCTCCTAAATTATTCTATTCTTGTCCTCCTACCCTTTGCAATAATTACTAGACAGAAGAAAGAATACAACATACTTAAAATTATTTTGGCTTCGCTAAGGAATCACAGATCCCTGTGGCTACTTGTATCTCACCCCAGCACAACACACTGGAAGAGCAGCCTGTTGATAACACAGCCTGTCCACTGATGCTGTACAGGCAGATGTTGTCCGTCTGTCCCTTCCAACAAAACCTTTCCATACAACAAACACTGCGTAGTGCCACTACAACTGATTTTCTTTCCTCCACAACCCTTTGTTAGAAGCAAAACTTTTAACACATGAAACAACAGACAGAGATTTTGGAAAGAACCACAAGAAACAGGCTCACTAGTACAGAGCTGCACAAAAATGAAGATTTCTTACAGCTGCTGTATAACCTCATAGCAGGGAGCAGTAGGCATTTCTAAAACAAAACATCGCATGGAGCAAACTAAAATTGTCTGGAAACACTTCTGTATTCATCCCACATATTCCTTCTAACTTACTCGCTACCCCCAAAACCAGTCAAGCTCTCTACCTTAGTTGGTGGCTGCTCCACTTTGAGATCTGGAGGGTTGGCCAGGAGGTCCCTGGCAAGCTCCACGGTCAAGCGGCATGCTTCATTACTGTATCCATGTGCATACAGGGCCTCTGCGCAGGCAAACAGAATCTGCAAGGAAGAACAGATGGTCATATACCAACCACACTGCCCCACACTGGAGCTAGTCTGCTCAAACCACTTGTGCAAGACTCCACACCTCACAACTTCAGCAGCACGAGTTCTCAGTCCTCCTTGTCTGAACCTTCACCAACATCCCTTTATGCACACGCCTAAGAAGCCTCTTCTTTCATCGTCAAGTCCCACCTAAATGCTATCACACAATAATTCAAAAGTCCCCAAAACCCAACCTGACATAACATCTGTGTTTCAGCTGCTTGCTCATACAGGTGCGAGGTCTACAGACGTTTTGAGGTTATTGCAGGAATGTGATACACTCTATTTAGACCGCCCCTGCTTTTCCAGAGCATTTCTGCTTTCATGGTTGGATTTAAATTTTTCCTGCTGGACACGTCTCAGTCTTACTTGTTCTTTATTTGAGCTCAATATTGCCATTTCCAAGAGTGAGTGACTAGGCAAAAAGCACACACTATTTTGCCTGCAAGTGTGAAATGGGAGCAGCTATTATTCAGCTGGAACACACCTGAAGCACAGAAACAGGAAGTCACGCTTGTGGGAAACAAACATATGTGATACCACTGCATTAAGACTGTAGATACCTTATGATACAAGGTATAAAGGACATTTTAATTAAGCAAGTAACTTAACAACGTACTGGGTTAAGTGTGACAGCTCCTAGGGTGGTGAGACCATGATGTACACAATGTTTAACAGAACTGTAAAGCATTGTTTTGAACTACACTGAGCTCACCTCCATCCGGTTCTCCTGCTCCAGGGGCTTTATACCAGCAAATATATCCTGCTCCTCTTCATTTCCTCCTTCAGCTTTGTCATCATCTTCCTTGACTACCTCTTGTGGATTCAGATAGTAAACCTGGTAGTCATCTTCCTCTTCTCCGTCATCTCCTCCTGCTGCTCCATTTTCTCCCACTTCTTCCGGCTTCAAGCTCACACCACCACTGTTCTCATCTGCAGATGGCAGGTCATCATCACCACTGCCCATTTCCCCCACAGGATCCTTGGGCGATTTCTTGGCCATGGAACTGCTCCTGACAGTGGGCTCAGGTCCCTCAGAGAAATACACTCCACCATCCTCCTCAAAGGTGTCCCTGTAGCTCCTGCTCAGTGGGCTTTCTGTAAAGCTGAATGTGTTGCTGGCTTCTGCTCCTAGAGCCAAGCTGCTGTCATCCAGGCTCATCTCTGCTAAGTCTGGCTCCAGAGAGCTGTCTTCACTGCTCATGCGGCGTTTCCCACTATGTTTGCTGGTTAAGCCTTTGCTCACTGGTAACTTTGCTTTGCCTGCCACAGTCTTATACACAGCTTTATCACCTTCTGCTGAAAGTCGTCTCAGAACCTTCTGTGGCATGTCACACACAACTTTTCGCTTTCCAGTAAGTTCCTTGGGACGAACTGCTGGCTCCTGTGGAGAGGGACGTAGCCTGTCCCCAGGCTGTAGACACGGTCCCCCAGGTTCCTGCCCATGAGTTCTACCAGCCTCACAGGCAGTTTCTGCACACTGCAACCGGCAGCTTCTCTGCTGGATGGCCTTTACCCAACAGAATGAGTTCTTCTTGTCAGTGCTGTTATATGTGATCCCAGGAATGGGGTAAGCTTCCTCCCAGTTGAAGTAACAGGCTTCCACAGCTGGTTTGAAACCCTGGAAGAGCTTCTCCAGTGATTTCTTGTGCTGACCCCTCTTAACATTATCTATGACTTTCAGCTGCCACTGCCTGAGCTGCGAGCAAAGGTCTCTGCGCCTAGAAGAAGTAAGAGGACAGCTTAGAAGGCAGACACAAAATGCAACTGCAACAAACTACCTCTTAACCCACAGAACACCTCCTCCTTTTGGTTAGAAACACCTTCTACTGAATGAAGGACAGACAGCATGAGTAAGAAGACAGGTTGAAAAAAGGAAATGGATTTATTAGCAACCAAGTCCTACAGAGACCCATGACACAGAAACAAAATGTGAACTGTACCAATATGAAAGCATAATACAAACCAGGAGATTTTAAATTATATCCTATCTGCCCTGTTCGCTTATCTGCCCCAAATACTATACTAGCGATGTGAGCCTTGTCGGCATGAGACCACTGAGTGGCATGTAGGACCCCTCCTTAAAACGTTCATATAACAGTGTGCAGAATCTGTGAAACAGCCCTGTGAACAATTCCAGCCAAGACACTCAGAAGTACTGTCTAAAGAGCCTACTCAGGGAAGCATAATGTCAGACAGAGCCACCTGATCTACCTCCCAGGCACTCACCTCTTTACCCCAACATGCCTATCTAGAGCCCACAGCCTAATTCAGGCTTTAGAAGATTGTCCTCAGGAGACTAAACAGTTGCAAGCCATAGGCACAGAACAAGCAAGACAAAAATGATTCATGTTTAAATAACTCTGAGAAAGAAGCAAACTGGTAGGGTAATATAGACTTAAATTACACAGCAGTTAGTCCTACGCCCCACCATACCAAGGGAAGAACAAAATCTTTCTGTATTTCTCAGGTAAAAAACTCCCACAGGGCCTAAGCATACGAGCATGACAGGCTAAATGGACTGCACGTATGTGATCTAATTAAAGAAAAGATTTCTAGAAATTGCACCAAGTGTCTCAATTAACGGCCATTTTGTTTCTGCCAGAGATCTCAGAGATCTGCAGGACAAGCTAACACGTCGATCCTCTCAGGTTTCCTATCAAAAGGGTATTAGGACAAAAGGGGCTAAACAAAATGGACTGGCTGCATTTGTCCGCTAAAGAAATGGATTAACAAGGGAGCAGACCAGTAGGACTTAATCAAGGAGAGGATTTTCAGAAGATAAAAGAAGAAAGAGGAACTACTCAGGAAAGGTAACGTAAGGATGAGAGCTTGCAATGAACTAGGAAGGAAGTGGCAACTTTCCTTATGATTCACTAGAAAGAATAGCAAGGAGGAGTAGAAGAGGGTTCTTCTTGGTGACACTGTCATTCACATGTCAAGAGAACAGGTAATCAAGCAGAAGCATTTCAATTATGCATGAGCTCAAGTAGGAGAGATCTGAGCAAACCCAAACTGTGCCAAATAATTCAAATGTGAATACACATAGCACAACCTCATACTTTATTAAAAGCCAAAAACCTTTTATGGTTTTTTTCTATGTCATCTGATTGACGCTTATGTTTATTTTAAGCTTCATTCCCAGTTTGCTACAGTTTTTGATTTGCCTTCATCTCCTATATTTAGCTACTTCATGCTGTAAAGTGTACAAGACACAAACTTTATCGATTTCAGCATCCCTGATGGACCTTACATTGATAGGCCATTCATGTTACACACCAATTTACAGAAAGCAACCCCTGTTAATGTTGGATCATACTGAAAATACCAGCCTGTTTTCATTTATTTTGAAAATTCTTCTAAGCATTTATAGCACGTTAAACTAATTCAGTACATTTTACACACCACACTTTGTAGACTGTATGTACAAAGCAAATTACAATGTCAACCACAGTATTTTAACACAAGTAATCAGTATCTCCACTGCTATTCACAGCCAGTGCTAAATAAAGAAGGCAGTGAATTACCACAGCACAATATGGTTTAGAAACCTGCAGAAACCTCACAATTTTTCCTCAGTCAATTGAAAACACTGACTGAAAACCACACACCAATGACACTGTTTACCAGTAACAATGCAGAGAATAAAGTCCCTAAATGCACAGAAAGTAAGCAATAGTTCATCTTGAAACAGGCAAAAGTGAATGACTGGGCTCAACAGAAACTCATTAAACTGCTAGACTGTGAAATTCAGGAAGCATTAACATTTATTGGTAGCTTGTGCTATCATTCAAAGAAACGTTCTCCACTGGGGCGCTGAAATGCAGAATTACATTCATATGGAAAAGAACACATCCAGAAAACAAATTATTCACACTAAATGATGCAACTAAAGAGAGCAGCAATAGCACTTTCAAGTAATTATAGTCCACTTGAAGCTTATGTAGCACATAGTACAGAAAGACTAATGGCTGAACAAGTAATCAAACCAAACCAAGATAGCTACAGGAAGAAATTCTTAAGTGCGTTTGAATTTCACAGAAGTAAAAGAGAGACTCGGATCTGATTCTGGTGCTCACCTCTGCGGACTAATTGTTGGGTCAAGAACAGCCAGCCTCCAAAGAACCACCATCTCATCACACATGCTTGCACAAGCATGAGCAGCTACTTCTGACTGTCCATTGCTGCGTCCCGTGTGCCCGCTAGCACTGCTGTGTGATGCAGATGTTCGCACGCTATACCACCAGCCAGTTATCTGCAGAAGAAAATGTTCAGTGGAGCTGTGCTGTGATGGTGAACATCTCATCCTCTGCTCTCACTTAACCTCCTAACCACAAGGAAACAGGATCTGTTGCTCGTACCAAGTTTTTATTTTACTCCAAAGCATTAAAGCAGTATTGGTTTCTAAGAAAGCAAGACCCACGCTCACAGAACAAAACACTCACAGCAAGTTCTTTCTAGTAAAGGCCTCCACACTTGGAGGGAATAAGTGACCAAATGTGAAAAACTAAGCATTACCTTTCCCCTGCTCGAAGTTGAGGTATGTGGTAGAGCAGTAAGGAAACTTACACTGTGATTTGTATTACAGAGTGAGATCAGTGTCCTAAACTGTCAATCTTTTTCCTAATACTACTTAAAAATACTTTAAAAAGTTATTGCTTACACTCATCAAAAGTTGTCTTCTACAAAAATAATGAAACAAGTGGAGATTCTACAACGCGTCACCTGTCTTTACATTTTTAATCACAGTGACAACTCGTGTGTGATGTTGAGAAGAAATACTTTAAAATAAATCACCTTGTCTAGGCTGAAATAAAATGAAATCTGCTGAACAAAATAGATATATTCTTGTTAAAAGGATTAAGGTATTTTTGTGATACAGTGTTACTGGGATGCCACTAAACAGTACAAGAGCAAACGGTAACATCATTTTAGCATGGAGAAGCACATGCCCATAATGCATAGACTGTAAAAAAAACTGCTCAGCCATGGATTGTACAGGCACATGGGACCAATTACTGACTCAGCCTGGCTCCCCAAAATTCCCCATCTCCTCAGCAGACATTTGAATACCTGCTCATAGTTGAGACACTGGTCAGTCAGAATCTCCAGCAAAGGAGCTGCATTGCTATCCCGTCTCTTGAACATCTCCCGCACAATGGAAAGCAGGTTCCAAATTCCTTCAGGCTCTCTTCCTCGCAGCGGACGCAGAAGACAGGCCCACTCAGCAGCAGCTGGTGGCTCCGTGGAAGAGAGGTACATTGAATTCACATCACTGTATATAAAATAGAAGAGTAGGGATGAGAAAAAAAAGTTAGATCAAGCACAGCTGTAGAGAATCCTGAGTATATTCTACATCCAAAAGTGTATTTGCATCTTAAATGGGACACACATGCATAACCTACAAGAAAGGAACCCTACCAAGACTGGGTACAGCACACAAGCAAAATGTTGTGCAAATACAGCGTGCTCTACTGAAGTAACATTGGATAAGCTATGCGAAAATGCAGTCCAGACTAAGCATCCCTCAGTGCAGGGCATCAGATAAGGGTACAAGCTAAACAACGAGCTTACAGATTACAGAAATATCATCTTTTCCCTTCAGTGGGAAATTGTTTACCTGAAAACAACAGGAGAGGGCCCGCAGAATTTATGAAGGGTTTTCTTTATGTTATCACTCAGAGTAGATTCATCTAAGTACCAGGTGCTCTGATCTGATGCAGAGGGTCCAGCAGTGGGATCTTGACAAAAGAATAACACACATACAGTCTGCAGTCTTTGAAAATATTTTCCTCTGTGTGCCCAAAAACAGAGATTATAGGGAGTACACAGGCAGCGTCACTCAGTTTACGTCATCTGTTGCAGAACTCACCATTCAGAACTATCTCAAAATGCTTTTGTAACATTGCCTTAACCACTGACAACACTAAATTGTGAGACACAGCCGTCATGCTGAATGGCAGCACTACAACCAGGGGGACCAGCAGAAATTCAGGGACTGTGCCAACAGAAACCTCATGAAATTTACTGAAGTAAAACATAGGCTTCTGCATGTGAGACAGAAAACCCCAGGCATTAGTACAGACTGAGAATCAAATAGCCGAGTGGCAGGTAAGTTATGGTGATGAGAAAGGTGCCTGATGCTCCCATCCTCTGCATACAGTCCGAGGTGCCCAATACATCAGCAATTGCCTGCTGCTGTGCCACACACACATGCAAGTGCCTGTATGTATCCCTTTCCCTTGGCCTCCACCCACAAACCTAGCTATGTGGTAACAGACCAGTTCACTCATTCAAAGCAATGAAAATAGATCCACTTCCTATCTATGGAATTTCACACATTACTACATTAAGATGTAAGTTACCTGGGGCTCCACACACTGTGTTGATGGCAGTAGACTGAGAAGATAACAGCTCATCCAACAAACGCTGAGCTGTTGGAAGAATCTGGAACAACAAAGCAAACTCTCAGTATGCTAGTTATTTCCTACCCTGACATACTCAGCCAATGATCCTCCTGGACTGATGCACTTCCATAATCTCAGAAGCACCAAATATGCACAGCCACGATTTCAGAAAGGACAACAGAGGGTGCTAAAGATTACACAATAGCTAACCAGCTGTTAGACTTTCTCTTTCCTCAAAACAAACCCCTGTGGCAAGCCTGCCTTCCCACATTCACACCCTAAGGAGCAGAACAAAAGCATCATAAACTACTAGCTCCTTTCTCATATCTTGAGGAATACGAACACATGGAGAGTGATATTGCAGCTGATTTTGGTTTACACAGGAAATGACTGCAGTCAGGGCCACCAATTCCCTGCACTTTGAATGGTCTTTATCTCTTGTTCCTAAATTATTTCTCTAAGAACCAAGCTAACGGGAACAGAGGAACAAGCTATAACTTCTGTACGTAACTCTGTGGGCAGACTTTAGCTTATTTATCATCCTGTTAGGAAAGGGATCCATCTACATAATGATTCAGACTCACTAGTAAACTAACACAGTTTCAGCATTAAACTATGATAGTTTCTGGACAGTTCAGAGCAGAGAGGGCTCACACCTAACTACAAAATGCCCTTTTTGAAAGAAAAATACACAGTAGGAAGTGTTCTTTCCCAGACACAGTCTGGGCTGAAACCACAGACCCACCTAGCCTTTAGCATGCACACTTAGAAGAGGTTAGGCATACAGTTAGGATTTAAATGACTATCAACATTTAAATGCTAGGCTTTTTTAATCACTGCTAGGCTTTCAGATCCTTCCTTTATTAATCACCAGACTATGTGCAATGAAGCTCCAAGTCCTGAAGGAAAGAAGTGAGGCTTTAACTGTTGTGTAATGCAGCAAGAAGCACACACTATTGGTGCTGAACCCTCAGCAACAAAAAAGCAGCACTTTTATATCATTTTTACATTACACAATTGCTGTCTTTCCTCTCATAAGAAGATTAATATTTCTGTAGGAAATCTAGAGTACATTTTAGCAACAGAATATCTAAAGTGTCCACAGCACAACACTGTGATACGAATTTTAGGAACACAGCAGTCTGATTCCTACTCAAGACATAATGCAAGCACTACTGACATGTAACAGATACCCGTGCAGGTCAGTTCTTCTCAACATCCCTTGGCTGAACCAAGATAAACTGGTTGCCAAGCCCTTTCATTTTTTATGCAAACATTCAGAGTCACTTAGGTATCCCTCTGTATTTTGTGCAAGAACTTTATGGAGGTGATACAAATGAGCTGAACATGAACACCACAGGTATTTAAAGAATAAGAGAGTTGATTTTACATTTGAATAACAACATTTCATGTGTATTACTTTCCAAAACCCAAAGGATTGTTATGAATAACCAAGAAGCTACACTGAGGGAAATTAAAAGGTCACTAGTTGAGTGCATTAGAAAGTGTCTACCTAAGGCATATAAAATACATTCCCAAAGTAGTCCTCTGAACTAACCAAACACACAAAAAAGAAGCAACCTGATTTGTGTTGACCAAAGGTTTTCACCACCATGATCTTCCACAAACGAAGCGCATATTCATGCTAATATGAATAGTCACCACTTTGTTCACCCTCTAAGACACTTCAATCTTTTATTTGGCAATAGATAATTATCAGATAATAGAATGGCAAACCTGGAAGTCACTCACAATGGACTAGTGTAACTATTATAACAAAAACATCATCTGAATTGACCCAGAATAAAGATGACTGAATTTTATAAATAAGTCTGTCCTACTGACTGTCCCCATTTACCTGCTGTGGAAGTTCACTGATTAGGTACTGGGCAAACTTTTGCAATTGGTCTCTTTGCAGCCGAGAAAGGGATTCAGAAACAGGTGCCCGTAAGCATACAGCAGATGCCTGTAGAAAAGAAAGGAGATATAAACTGCCATTAACAGGTCAGACTTAATTAATTGGTGACCATTAAATGTATCAAGTGCACTAACAGTAGCTATGCTGATACATATCATGCTTGGTCTTGATGAACAATTTGTTATCTGTAATTACGTGGTGTGTTGCAAAGAAGACACAAATAAACTGCCTAGACTTTTAAAAAACTGTTTTTAAGGGATATTTTTCAAGAAAACTTCTTTAACAGCTGTGCTTAAGATCTCTTGTTGCTACCAACTGCACAAATACTGGCAGAGATTTCACAAACTTCTAAATTAGGACATTATTCTTTAAGCTTCGGGCAAACGAGCTAGGTGGGGAGCTGTTTCAAAGAACCACAACCATAGAATCATAAAATCATAGAATCATTAGGGAATCGTTGGAAGGGACCTCGAGGGATCATCTACTCCAGTCCCCCTGACACAGCAGGATCACCTAGACCAAGTCACACAGGAACACATCCAGGCGGGTCTTAAACATCTCCAGTGAAGGAAACTCCATAACCTCCCTGGGCAGCCCCTTTCAGTGCTCTGTCACCCTCACTGGGAAGAAGTTCCTTCTCACATTTATATGGAACCTCCTATGTTCCAGCTTATACCCACTGTCCCTTGTCCTATCACTAGATAACNCATGCAAGACTCTACACTTACCCTTGTTATACTTCATTACATTTCTCTCTGCCCAGCTCTCCAGCCTGTCCAGGTCTCAGTGAATGGCAGCACAGCCTGCTGGGGTGTCGGCGACACCACCCAGCTTTGTGTCATCAGCAAACTTGCTGACAGTGCACCCTAATCCCTCATCCAAGTCATCAATGAATAGATTGAACAGGACCGGTCCCAGCACCAATCCCTGGGGCACTCCACTAGATACAGGCCTCCAACCAGACTCTGTCCCATTGATAGTTAACAATCCACCTCACTACCCAATCATCTAGACCTCACTGCCACAGCTTGGCTGTGAGGATGTGAGACTGTGTCAAATGCCTTACTTATGTCACATCCACCCCTCTGTCATCATCTATCCACCTGGTTATGCCCTCATAAAAGGCTATCAGGTTGGTGAAAGATGACCATGACTTCCATTTGGTGAAGCCATGCTGACTGTCCCTAATGACCTTCTTGTCCTTGATGTGCCTGGTGACAGCATCCAAGACAAGTTGTTCTATTATCACCTTTCCTGGGATGGAGGTGAAGGCTGACAGGTCTGTAGTTACCTGGGTCCTCCTTCTCACCCTTTTTGAAGATTGCAGTGACATTTGCTATCCTCCAGTCCCTAGGCACCTCTCCTGATGCCCATGACTTAGAAAAGATGACAGGGAGTGGCTTAGCAATGACTTACACCATCTCCCTTAGCATACAGGGGTGCAGCCCACCAGGGCCCACGGACTTGTGTACGTCCAGTTTGCTCAGCTTATCCCTAACCCAGTCCTCATCAACCAAGGCAGGCTCCTCTCTTGCCTCAGCTTCCTCTGGAACCTCAGCAGTCTGGGGATTGATATAAAGACAGCCCCCAGAAATACAGACAGAGGCAAAGAAGGTGTTCAGTATCGCTGCTTTCTCTGTATTCTCTGTCTCCAGGGCACCCACCTCATTCTGCAGGGGGCCTACACTGCCTCTAGAACCACCTCCTTTATCTCATTAGAGGTTTCCTCTTCAATCTTAAACGAGCCTCTTTCCGTATCTCAGAACATAAATGAGAAAAAACCCCTACCCCACCACTAGTTTCTAAATCATTTTCACTTTACAAAACAAAAAACATCTAAATGGTATCTACTTAAAATTATACCCACCTTCTAAACCTGGAACTAACAATTCAAAGCAGAACACATTTTTTTGACAACTTTCTGATCCTATGTACAGAAAGTCTACCAACATTCCAGTGACTTCACAAGGCATCAGTTTAAGCCTATGAGGCTTGTCCATTCTGAAATACTAACAAGGTTCAGCAGGTTATTAGCACTTATTTAAGAATCTGGAGTTAATACATGATAACTATAAAATGTTCTGTGGCAGCAGAAAATCTTCCTTTCCTTTCAATCATCCAACATGATCCCTAAGATTTCTCAGCTTGCCAAAGACTGAAGAAATTAATCCATATGCAAGACTGAACCCTCAAGTTACATATTTCACATTGATTCTGGGCATGTTCCTCTGGAGTTAGTTGGGGTAAGAAACACTGACTTTTCACTCCAGGGAAGGCCACACAGAATACAAGCAGTCAAAAACAGACAACTTAAGTGACTGTTTGAAATGTACAAGTCAAAATGACGCCTGCCTGAACATGTGTAAAATTAACTAGTGAACATAAAGACCAATGGTGATCAAAATTACTTTCCTTCTTGACTCTGATCAAGCAACCTAAAGAAAGGGCTTTCAAATTCTGTATTTGCAAAGACTTCTAATAAAAAAACAACTATTGATGACCTTTTACTCCTTGCAGATATTTGTTAAGAAAGAATTACTATTTCTAGGATTTAAATGAAAAACAGGAAGAGGCCAAAAAGGACTCTGTATCTTTCTTTCTTTAGAAATTTTCACATTATCAAAAGACATTCTGCAGTTTAGAGCCTCATTTAACTCACTCTGCTGACTGCAACTGTAAGAGCACATTTGTACAATCTGTAACCAAAAGCAGTGCCAAGAACTATTTCCCTGAAGAGAGTGCATGTTGCATGAAAGTGCAATGAGAAGAGACTCTGAGAAGATGCCTGAGGGAGAGCAGAAGTGTACTTAAAGGCCTACATTGTGTATCCGGAAAAGGCAGAGCGCCACAACGTGAGCACACCACTTGGCCCCGGCTCCACAGGTACAGCTGCATGATGTGATCCTGCAACGGTCAAACATCACTGCCACGTTGTATGCACCTTTGGGTGGCACCATCTGCGGGGGTACCACAGTGGCACTCAGATGGAAACCTGTTAAAATTCAAAAGTCCAAAGTTACTCTTCTTTTGCTTGTGAGACAGATCCAGCTGGCATGGAAAGTTAGGAATGTGCCATTTAAACAATGAAACATGTCTAGCAACACCCATGAAGAGATTAATACAGATCTAGAGTCTCCAGCCTTGCTTCTTCCCAACCAGAATATCAGCAGAGAAACATAAGAGATTTTAAACCACCATCTTTTTATGTATTTATTGTATTGATTTTTAACAAAGAAAAGCAGAACTAGAGAGAAGTGTGGGGGTTTGATGACAACATCAAAATTAGACTACACTCATTTAAGGCATGATTTCTGTGTTAATTAACTCTGGCAACAGTGCAGAATAGGCTAGGTAAGTTCTTCAGAATTATTTCCAAGTCAGACAACTTTCACAATTTTACTGCTACAGAAGGCAGCACTTACACCTGAGTAATTCTTTCACTTTGCAGTTTCAGAAGTTACCCATTTCTCATAAATTATGCACCTCCTTGCAATTTGTGAAAACCCATTTTTATAAAACATGTACTTGAATAACAAAACCCCAGCTCTTGCTTGTAATCAAAACAATGGGAAAGGGAAAGTTCAGTAGCAATTACTTGAATAAATCCATCCCCATTAATCTGTGATCAAACAAATTATGAATCTCATCTCAGGCAGGATGACAAAACTTTAATGAGGCTTGGCTTCATGTAATCTCACGTACAATGCACACCAGCTGCACTCATACCACAGCTTCATCTATAGATAATGGTTATCCAGAGACACATATTATGGGTAAGAAAAAGCCATCACGAACATGAATCTTTTACTTGTCTTGAAGGTCCCTGTCGCCAGTTAATCAGCACCGAGTATCAGCAAAAGAACCTTTCTACTGGTCCAAAATTCAGTTGTAATGGAGCACAGAAAGCACCAAGGGTATCAAAGCTGTAAATAAAATTCAGTTCAACAATCTACCTTAATTGGAAACGAGTATGTCTTGGGAGATACAACTGAAATTGTTTCCCTATCATGAGCACAGGTGAGCACGTTACAAATCCACACTCCTATACGTTTATGATGCTATTGTGAGATTTCAGTGACGACGGTACTCATGAGTGCACATGACCCGCTAAATCCCATTTAAAACAATGCGCCCTACTTCTTCCTCAATACATAATCCCTGTGCCAACATAAACTTGCTCTTACCTTGCTTAACCTTTCTATTTCTCCCATTTGTCAGAATTCAAATCCTCCTCCTGATGTGGGTGATTATTTTGATTGGTACACATAATGCCACACAAATTCCTCAGCCATTTTAGCAATTGGAACACAACCAAACAAAGGCAGCATTCACCTACAATTACTGCACTGCTTATTAATAGCTACAGTTGTCATTTATGTTCCACACTGCAATAATACAATTCAAACAGTTCAACTAGCCCTTCTGTTACACTAGAAGCATGTCAGACTAATGCCAAAATGTCCCACTTTTCACAAAAGCAAATTAAGCACGTCATTAATTGGAATTGCAGCAGTTCTGTTTCACTGTGAAACAGAAGTATTCAAAAGGTGATAGAGAAGAAAGAACTGGTCACAGCTGTACCAAATCAGTGTGCCTCCTGAAGGTAAAATGTGAAGAGGTGATTGGGCACAATCAGCATGGCTTCACCCAGGGCAAATCCTGCCTGACAAACCTGGTGGCCTTCTATGAACAGGTCACATCGTTAAAGGATGTGGGGCGAGCAACTGATGTCATTTACCTGGACCCGGGCAAAGCCTTTGACACTGTCCCACACCACATTCTGGTCTCCAAGCTGGTGGAACGTGGGTTTGATGGGTGGACCCATGGATAGGTAAAGAACTGGCTTGATGGCTGAACCCAGAGAGTGGATCCATGCCCAAGTGGAGGCCAGTGACAAGCGGAGTCCCTCAGGGATCAGTCCTGGGACCAGTCTTGTTCAACATCTTTGTTGGTGACATTGAGTGCACCCTCAGCAAGTTTGCTGACAACACCAAGCTGTGTGGTACAGCAGACCCGCTGGAGGNGCCTTCCAGTATCTGAAGGGGGCCTAAAAAAAGGCTGGGGAGGGACTATTTAGGATGGCAACAGGACTAGGGGGAATGGAGCAAAGCTGGAGATGGGTAGATTTAGAGTGAATTTGAGGAGGAAGTTATTCACTGTGAGAGTGGTGACAGCCTGGAATGGGTTGCCCAGGGAGGTGGTTGAGGCCCTGTCCCTGGAGGTGTTTAAGGCTGGGCTGGATGAGGCTCTGGCCAGCCTGGTCTAGGGTGGAGTGTCTCTGCCCATGGCAGGGGGTTTGGAACTAGATGATCAGGTGGTCCCTTCCAACCCTGAGTGATACTGATTCTATAAATTCTCCAGTGAAGAGATCCTGCTGTGGCAGGGGCATTGGACTAGATGATCTTTCGGGGTCCCTAATGATTCTATATATTCTTATCAAGCTCCTGCCACTAAATTTTTATCTGTATATGAAGATAGTTAACTGATTAAATGTAAAGAGGGAAGAACAATTATTTTTAAAAAGGCAAATGTAGGGTCTTCAGCATAAACTGTTACAAGTTTCAGTTCAAATGGCAGTGTGATGAACACCCCTGACACAATTCAAGCAGCTCTGCTCAATTATTTTGCACTACTGCTGTACTGAACAACTTTTAGTGGCACGTATCAGAAATACGCTTTGAATTAATTGTTGCTTTCATCAAGAAAAATACTGCACTTCAGTTCACTGCACAGCTTTACACACACCTGAACCTGAAGGAACTGAAAATGTGACCATGAGGGGGGACATTCTGGCGTGTTTTACTGTTTAAAAATCATAAAATTGTACTAATTCACAACCCAAGTGCAACTGTTGTCTTCTCCTGCAGGCCACAGCTCTTACTTTCCTGCTTAAACGTGAAGAAAAGATCACATCTACTGCACACCTGAATGACCTGACTACTCCATGGAGACTTCAAGAATGTGCTTCCCTCCCAACTACCCCTTGCTGCCACTACCTGATTACATCTTACCTGCTTCACATTTTGCATTACAAACACACGTCTGCACGACCAGCAGCATTCATTCTGCAGCTGCACGTAGCCCACAAGAGAAAACTAACATCTATTGCATATCCTTGGCAAGCTCTGCTCCCATGAGACCTTGAAAGTGAGCTGCAGGTCAGACGAATTGCTCTGCCAGGAGTCCCACCCCTTGCCTGCTATTTTTCTTACATGTGAAGCATTCTACACAGACAGTGCACATTACAGTTCTGACAAGGACCAGATTTACTGCTCATGCACACAATAAATACATCAGGCAGCCAGCACCAGTACTTCAGAGGATATGTCAGGTATGCAAGCTGTACAACCCACTCGCTGTGCCCCAGGGGCGATCTCCCGCACTCATGAAGCGGGATTTGTCATGTAGTGAAGATGGGATAGCAGCATACTGTTCTGATACTCACTTAAGGCACACGGATAAGGTGGCTGGCAATAATCAACTGCTGCCTAGACAAGGTCCTATGAAACAGAGGTGGTTTCTTCCTCAGTCCATAACCTATCCTTCTCACTATTCTACTCCTGAAACATAATCTTTCAAGAAAAGTATTAAAAAATAATCTGTTTTTTCAAAATTCTAGGATAGCTACATCAATGTCTTCTGCAGTTAGTATTTCTCTTATCATTGGCCTAATTTATTTTAACATTTCAGGTCTGTTTATTCATTTTTCCAAGGTTGTATTGGTCCTCATGATTTCAAATTAAAATGTACAAATTTGAAATAGTAAGCAACTGGAATGAAGATATTAAAGTGATCTATGAGTTAACAGCACCCTGCTAAGAATACTTCTTGCAATACAAGTTCCAAGTTTTCCTCACTCCTATTTGTTAGTTCTGATGCCTGTAAACAACGACAGCAGGTTTGCGAAGAATTTAACAACTTTTTCTCTGGCTTTCCCGACTAAACAAGAGCTGAACAAAAGCTTTTAGACAAGAGATAAAGCAAGGCAATTTCTGACATTTGCTTGTTTTAAACCAAGAGGGGAGAATCTAAATCTCTAAGTGGAGACTGAAAGGCACTATTCAAGGAGATGCAAAGTTAGAATCCAAGCTGAATCTGCTGCCACCTTCCTCATTTGTCAAAAAGAAATTAAGACTATGATAAAACAACACCCCTGAAAACAGCAACTACAACATGCCTGTCTGAGAACATCAGTAACGTCATCGTTGCAAAGAGGCAGCTACAACTGCTATGAAAGGAATGTACAGCAGGTCTATAAAAGCCAATTCTTTGTGTATATACAGTAGAACACTACAGAAACGTGGTGTTTGGAACACTACAACAAAGTGGGGTTTGGGAACACAATACAAAAGGCACTACTGTTCAGAAATTATAGATACAGATTTACATGTGGAAAAGATGAGTCAGTTACTTATGCTTTTAAAAACATTCTACACAAAGAGAAATGGAGCAAAAAGCACACAAAGCACATTTGTCCTAGTGATGACAGTATCACAGTGCACTGCTGATTTGAGGGTTAAAGGCGGAACCCTCCAGAACAGATTGTTAGATTCCCCTCCCACCCATACAGGAAGGGGCATATAATCGGCTCTTCTGGTGGCCCCCTAGAGTCCATTCCCTCTGGCCAATGGGTGATCATCTCCACCATACCAGGGCAGTTGAGAAATCCAATCTTTGCTCTTTGCGTTATCACAGCCATCCACTTACTCCAAGTGGCATCAGTAGCATGATGTGTGCAGGAACTATTCCCTTTGTACAGTCATCCCAAGACAGGCAACCTGGGGGCCAACCACTTCAGATGCTGCTCACACCCCTTCATAGGCCACCAGTATCACTTTTTCATCTGGAGTGTAGTTAGTTTCTGAGCCCAGATATCCTCTACTCCAAAACCCAAGAGGTCATGTTTCTCCAGGAGCTTTTTGCCGAAGACTCCATGCAGGACCATTGTCACTGGCTGCTGTGTAGAGTATGTTCCTGATCTCTGACCCGGTTCGGATTGGTCCCAGGGCCATAGCACGGGCTATCTCTCACTTAATCTGTTGAAAAGTGGTTTTCTGTTCAGGGCCCCACTCAAAGCACCTCTTCTTTAGGGTTACATCATAGAGGGTCTTCACAATCTGACTACATCCTGGGATATGCATCCTCCAAAATCCCACCACCCCTAAGAAGGTTTGGGTCTCCTTCTGATTAGAGGGCTGGGCCATGGATGTTATTTTATTGTTGACATCCATAGGAATGTGGCGACATCCGTCTTGCCACTTAACTCCCAAGTACTGAATTTCTTGAGCAGGCCCCTTCCCCTTGCTTCTCTTGATGGCAAAACCAGCTTTCAGCAAGATGTCAGTCACCTCCTGGCTCTTCTCAAAGACTTTTTTTGAGATGTCACCCCATACTACGATATTGTCAATATACTGCAAATGTTCACGAGCTCTGCCAATCTCTAGTACAGATTGAACTAGCCCATGGCAGATGGTTGGGCTATGTTTCCACCCTTGGGGCAATCAGTTCCACGTATACTGGATTCCCCTCCAGGTGAAGGCAAACTGAGGTCTACACTCTGCTGCAATGGGAATGGAGAAGAAAGCATTGGCAACATCTATGGTTGCACACTATTTAGCTTCTTTGGACTCCAGTATATACTGTAGCTCCAGCATGTCAGGCACAGCAGCACTGAGCGGTGGCATGACCTCGTTCAAGGCATGACAGTCCACAGTCAACCTCCACTCCCCTCCAGGCTTCCACACTGGCCAAACTGGGCTGCTGTAGTGAGTCCTACTAATAACTCCTTGACTTTCTAACTGACAAATCAATTGCTGTATGGGGACCAGGGAGTACCTGTTGGTGCGGTATTGATGGCGCTGCGTTACTTGGGATGCAACAGATACCTGCTGATCTTCCACTTTCATTAGGCCCACTACAGAGGAGTCATCTGACAGGCCAAGTGTCATGGACAACTGCTTACACTTTTCAGTCTCAATGGCTGCCACACCAAAAGTCTATTTGTACCATTTTGGGTCTTCAAAGTGCCCACTTTGTAGAAAGTCCAGGCCTAAGATGCATGGAGCATCCAGGCCAGTCACTATAGCCTGTGTCTTCCAGTCACCCCTGTGAGGCTTACTTCAACCTCCAACCTAGTTAGTTCTTGTTCACCTCCAGTGACTCCACAGACAGAAATGCTCTGCAGTCCTTTAAGTTTGAAGGTATAACAGTGCATTCTGCACCAGTATCTACTAGGGCTCTGTACTTCTTTTCATGTGCCAGGCCATTGAACCCATATAGTCCAATACACTCGAGTGTCCCTCTCTTCCGCCTGACCCAAGGCCCCCCTATTGATCAGTGAAAGAGTCATCCTCATTTACCTTGCTTAGCTCAGGCTTAGATGACCATCTCCTTGGTCTCTGGCCAACACAGGTAACCCTTTTCTTGGAAGAGTTGCTGTTAAGACGTTTATTCTTCATCAGCTCTTTTACTCTCATGATCAGAGTTGATGCAGGTTTTGACTCCCACTTGGTCATGTCCTCTCCATCTTCTTTCGGCAATCCCCACAGGAAGCCTCGGAATGCTTCTGCCTGAGACTGAGCTCAGGCTAGCTTTCTTTGAGGCTTTTTTCTTACAGATGGAATAGATTCGTACATTCTCTGCAGTACTGGTGTCAAGCGGCCTTCCCTTCTCAGACATCATCTCTTGCAATTCCTTGATCTGCTCAGCAGCCGACTTTCTGACAGCCTCTATCTGTTCAGCTACCTATGCTTTGATCTCTTTAGTGAAAGAAGCCACCCAAGCAGGGCATTTGACAATATCCTCAAATTGTCTGAGTTGTTGCACAGTTTCTCCACTATTTGGAGGAGGGTTTTCATGCCAGTTTGCAATCCACACTGCTAGAGAATTTGCATATGCAGGGGGTGCTGACTGGTGGGGCAAGCATAACTTAGAAAACAGTTGCTCATTACAGCAAGAAGACAAACAGGCCTGAACAGAATAACAAGCCAAATTCTATCCACTGTGGGCGTCCATCCCTAAAGATAAGGAAACAGAGGATCCTACATTGTTCTGAGAAGAAATGCTGTCCTTAAAAGGAATGCAGACCCGCTTAAGATAAGGGCGCTTGACCAGCAGGAAGACTTAATTTGCATGTGAAGTGGGGCAGGTCATTACTATGTATTAGGTGTAGTGCAAAAATCTACTGAATATGTATCATTGTACAGCTTAGAATTGTGGTTTTGGGTCTAGTTGCATGCACATGATTGGAGAGGTATGAACCCTATGCGCCCGCTAGCAAATAAATTACCTCCTCAAAAATTCTAAACAGAGTTCTTGGGTTCTTTCCATGCAACAGTGCACACTGTGCAAGCTTTCTCAACATAATCCTATAGACAGGTTCATTGTCTGGAGTTGACCCTTCATTCATCCTTGGATTATAGATTATTCCCTGGCACGCCATCTCTTGCACCCTGCTCTATAGTGGTTCATTTGGGAAGGTGCCAGTCAAGGTAATCTTCTGTGGGGTATCTTGCGCTTATAGCGTTTAACAGACGCTCCCGCAGCCTGAGGTTCCCACCTTGTGTTGCAATCGCACTGTCAACTCCTGCACCTCTAGACAATGATCCAAGCTGCTTAGCTTCTCTCCTAGTTAAAGTCAAGGTGTCGGCTCCAGTGTCATAGCAGCGTAAAAGCCAGGCCAGCAGGGATTCGTTTGGCCTTCAGGTATAGTCCCTTCTGAGTACTCTTATGTCTGTGAAGGAATAAGGGGCGTCTTAGTCAGAATCTGACTCCTGCAGTGACACAGTTCTGGTGCGTCTTGGCTGTCTTTCTTCCCCATCACCAGCAGTTGCTTCTTCTCCAGCAGGTGCTTTTCCTTCTTTCGTCTTGTCCTCCAGTACCTCTATCTCATCACCACCTGCTGTGACTGCTCCTTGACCACGTGTAGGGTTCTTTTTGACTACAGCCACCTAAGCAATGATATGGGAGATGCCTGAAGTATCAGTCATTGTCGGTGGTAAAACTATGGTAGTGGGGGTTGCTGCAACAGGTGGAGATGCTGTAACTGCAGAAACAGCTGAAGTAGTTGAGGCGACAGGTGTCACTGGATTAGGTGAAACCATCAAGGTGGCTGAGACAGCTGGTGCAGCCGAAATATATCGACTGACTGCCACTGATCTCAATATGATGATCATCCTCCTGCTTAAGGACTTGATGGCTGGCCATGCCAGAAGCAGATTAAGGCACATTGAGAGTATAAGCAAATAAAACAGCAGTACATCTCTCAAGCCCAAATCATGGTCCTGTTCTCCCTCAGAAGTGGGCAAAGAGCAATTAGATTCATTATATACATGAAGCAAGCAACTAGTCACAACCCACACATGCATTAATTGCTCCCAAATACGACTTGGCAGTTTCTTAACCCATCCTATCGCAGCATTCAGAGCTGCTTCCAGCATGAATGAAAACATCCAGGCCATTGCAGGATGGAGCACATATGTAAACGTGCAGCTAGCCATCAGACACTTCATGTATTGCCACATTTTGTTCTAGTTTTCCCTCACACCACGTATTCAAATTATCACCCTGATTTCCCTTCAGTGTCTGGTTTTACCTCATGGGCTTCAGCATGAATTAATTTCTGCTGGTTTGAGGGTTAAAGCCGGAACCCTCCAGAACAGATTGTTACATTCTCCTCCCACCAATAGAGGAAGGGAATATAAACAAATTTGAAAATTTCAACAAATTGTAATTTTATTCAAAATGAAATAAATTTAAAAGAGGGAAAAAATAAACAGAAAAACCTTCACAGTAGAGGAAAGACAAATTTAGGGAGATGATGTAAGGGAAGAACTATGTACAGAAGGCAGTTTGGTGTAATTCTGGCCTCCAGTCGCTAGGGGGGCGCTAGCAACAGGGCAGCAGCAACAGGCACCCGCACTCGGCTGCTTTCACATCCGCACCATGCTGCTCCAGAAGAGAAGGAAGGGAGGGAAAATGGCGTGGGCAAGTCATGCACCCTTCCCCCACGTGCACCAGGCGCTTGGCGATCAGAACCCTGCTGGCATCCTGCTCTGGCACTCACCTGGCAACCACACCCCCAAACCCCTGCAGCCCTCCTCCCCCTTGCAAAAACAGAACCACACTTAGAACCAGTCTAAGGCAAAACAAAATGCCTTAAAGTGCGAGATAGATACCCTCCCGATCTACCAGTAACAGTTGATAAAAGCTTAACTAGAGGGTAGCGTGCAGGAAAAGGCAGGTGGGCTGGGCAGTAGATCACAGTGCAGGAGCCGTGGGTCTACTCTCCTCCACGGCTGGCCGGGACTGTCACCCCACCGCTGGCTTTTTTCCCCATGATGGTCCACCAGGACCCTCCTACTGTGGGGTAGAGGGGAGTGGTTTGGGAGATACCCAAAGCTCTTTTTCTGGGTCCTAAAATATAATCCAGCACAACTGCCCAATCCCCCTCCAAATCAAATACCCTTATCTCAACAGTTGCCTAATTTCTTGCATTTCTTTTCCCAGTTTTCAGCACATGAAACTCAAACTTGCAACCACACTACCTAAAATCATTTGGAGAAAATGACTGAAATTATATCCACCCCACCTATACTGCCCAATTCATGGCCTGCTACTCATGGAACAAAAAATAAATTAAAAATCTCTTCATTAGATAAACTTCCTCTACTAAGGAGGAAACAATGTTATTGCTTAAACAGTTATTTCCTTCCCTTCCACACAGAAAATCCTTTGTCAAGAAGCACAGTTGCTGTATGTGTATTTGAGAAGTTCTTCCCTTGTATCACTGTCTCCTCTTTCTCCTTACTCCTCTCCTCCCCAAGCACAGGTTTTGCACTACTATCCTGAGCTTTTGTCTATTTACACTGCTTCACACCTCCTTGACTTTTTAGTTTATTACTGAAATAAGTTTTGACCACAGCCACAGCACTGCATATTAAATATTCTGCTATCTTCCACTGTAAAACACCCAGGAATAACTGAGTTTCACTAGCTGCATTTTAACTCATTTTGTGTCTCAAACATTTGCCATCCTGAAAGGTTCAGTAGATACCTCAGAGGCCTCTCTCAGTATTACAGTCCTGACACCAGCATCTTACAAATGACTTAAAAGTCATTTTGTGGATGTTCAAAAACTACTATCTGGTCCCACTGACAATTCAACATACATCCGGTATGAGAAAGTACTTCACTCACTTTCCCAAGGATTCATGCTATTGTTATAGCAGACCGCAGACTGGGTAAAATCCTTTCACATACTTTATCTTCAAATAACAGTTCATTATTCTCTTGCAGTTTGCATATCTCAGTGACTATCTTCTCTTTTACAAACTTTTACAGTATTAGACCCTTCCATTCCCTTTGTGAGGGTCCTAAATTTACTCATTCCACTGCGAGTTAAGAATTACTGATAGCAGCAACTAAATAGGCCCATTGAAGTTTCTATCCCTCAACGCAGGAAAACAGAATCATAGAATCATTAGGAATTGAAACAGACCTCGAAAGATCATCTAGTCCAGTCCCCCTGACACAGCAGGATCACCTAACCAAGTCACACAGAAACACATCCAAGCGGGTTTTAAACATCTCCAGTCAAGGAGACTCCACAACCTCCCTGGGCAGCCTGTTCCAGTGCTCTGTCATCCTCATTGGGAAGAAGATCCTTCTGATCCTTCTCGGTGTCATGTAGTGATAGGACAAGGGGCAATGGCCCCACTAGATGACATTGAGAGTTCCGCATCAACCTGAGAAGGAACTTCTTCACAGTGAGGGTGACGGAGCACTGGAACAGGCTGCCCAGGGGGGTTGTGGAGTCTCCTTCTCTGGAGATGTTCAAGACCCGACTGGACAGGTTCCTGTGTGACTTGGTTTAGGTGATCCTGCTGTTGCAGGCGGATTGGACTAGATGATCTTTCGAGGTCCCTTCCGATCCGTAATGATTCTATGATTCTATGATTCTATGATTCTATGATATTGATGTGGAACCTCCTATGTTCCAGCTTACAGCCATTGCCCCACTAGATGACACTGAGAAAAGCCCAGCTCCATCCTCCTGACACCCACCCTTCAAATATTTAGAGACATTCATGAGGTCACCCCTCAGTCTCCTTTTCTCCAAGCTAAAGAGACCCAGCTCCCTCAGCCTCTCCTCATAAGGGAGGTGTTCCACATCCTTCACCATCCTCGTTGCTCTACATATAGAAACTTTTATCCTTAACATTCTAAGGTTTTTTTATATTATAACTTTTATTATTACAACCAGGCTTAGGTCCTACATAGTAATTAATATTATGATTCTGAGGCTTATGCTTGCAGAAAAACCAGCACATCTGCATTGGATTGACACAACTCATCCTGACACACTAGAGTCTTCATTTCACATCAAGTCTTCTTGTCTAACAGCTGTCACTAGACAGGTCAGCTCGAGACTCTTCTTTACATCAATGGATTTAATGAAAAATCCAGAATAAAAATCTTTAAGATAAGATTAGTTTCTGTAACTATAAAACATAAACAATACTATGTGAGGAGCAGCAATAAAACCCACTGCCCAGCAACAGAAGTTTCCTTCTGCCAAAATACTATATAAGGTAACTATAATTAATACAACTTTTTAACTCCAAGAATAACTAAATTTGCAAACTTCTTCTCTCCCATGTGTATTTGGGCAAGGCATTCATTCAGACCACTGGAAAAACAAGTTATCTATGAAGAATTTAAGCATTATGGAGACAAAAGCATTCTACATATTTCTTTCCAAAACACTAAGACAGATCAAGGGTCTAATTTTCTGAACACTTCTGGCTTCTTGATCAGTTTCACAGCTGAACTGACTGAAATAAACACAGTATTTAGCTCAAGACATTACAGAGAATACATGTGCCAAGGAGTTTAGTCTCAGATGCCAGAAAATCTAGTTGCAGATACGGTTTTGGGACTATCTTAGAGACATCGAGCTACAATGTTCTTACCTATCTGGAGAGGGTCTTTGACAGCCCTCACCCGGAACAGCTGCTCCCCTCGCTGGAACTCATCTGCACTGCCATTTGCCAAACACGAGTACAATCTGCAAGAGAGACACATTACACGTCCAGTTCAGTCTGTTTTGAAAAAATGTCACACTGCTGACTCTTTGTTCACAGGCTTTTGAAAAGTCCTTATTCATGTCTTTTAGATGAAGTGCAGTTCTTTTCTGTCGTTTCTCTGTTACAATTCAACCATAAAAATTCAGTCTCTTCCTAACTGGGTTTGTGTGTAGCCACTGGCACTTCTAGGAATTTCAACCTAAGGCTTTGAAATATAAATTCATTCACACCAGTGGTGTTCCCCATAGCTCAGTGTTGGGGCCACTCCTGTTTATTTTCTTGATCAATGATGTTGGGAAGGGAGATACAGTGCATTCTCAGTAAGTCTGCAGAGATCATCAGGTTGGGTGGGAATGTTGATCTGCTAGAGGATAGGGAGGCTATACAGAGACATCTGGACATAAGCGATGGACTGAGGTTCAACAAGACCAAATGCTGTGTTCCATAACAAACCCATGCAACACTACAGCCTGGGGAAGTGTGTCTGGAAATCTGCCTGGCATAAAGGAAACTGGAAACATTTATTGACAACCAGCTAAATACAAGCTAGAAGAGTATTCAGATGCCCAAGAAGGTCAACAGCATCCTGGCTTGTATCTGACACAGTGTGGCTGGTGGGAGTAGTGAAGTGATTGTCCCCTCTGTACTCAGCCACACCAAAGGCCACACCTCAAATGTCAGATTCAGTTTTGGGTCCCTCTCTACAAGAAGGATGTGGGGATACTGGAGCTTGTCCATAGAAAAGCAATGAAGCTGGTGAAGGGTCTACAGCATAAGGGCTATGAGGAGTGGGTGAGAGAACTGAGGTTGTTTGGCCTGGATGCTGAAGGGAGACCTTATCGCTCTCTACAACTACCTGAAAGGAGGTTGTGGAGAGGGGGGATGTTGGTCTCTTCTCACAAATAACAAGTGATAGGACAAGAGGAAATGGCTTCAAGCTGTGACAGAGGAGGTTTAGGTTGGACATTAGGAAAAACTTCTTCACTGAAAAGTTGTCAAACACTGGAACAGGCTGCCCAGGTAAGTGGTTAAATCTCCATCCCTGTACATGTTTAAAAGTCATGTAGATATGGGCCTTAGGGACGTGGTTTAGCAACGGGCTTGGTAGAGTTAGATTAATGTTGGACTTGATGATCTTAAAGGTCTTTTCCAACCTAAATGACTCTATCACAGCTTTGCACAAAATTCTGAATGCACAGATATTTAGGTAGGCTTCCTACAGTAGAAAAGGTGCAACTAAAAAACTTTGTTACTCAAGAGTTTTTTTCTACATACTCATACAATTTATGTGGAAACATAAGAAATACAGTAATTTCTATAACTGTATCCACCACTGATGTCCTAGGCACCTTCCACGCCCAGGTAAAGCTTAAACTAAAGCAACAGATTTGAAATTCAAAGAATACTGCAACAGATTAATGAAAACAAAACACTACAAAATAGTTACTGTCAGACAAACTAAAGAGCGCATTTATTCTGCTCTCACTTGCACATGGAACTTGCATATGTACATGCTTTTCCTGGGATATAAGCAGGGCAGTTCAGCCCAAAATAAAATCCCATTATCATAACATATCCCACAGGAATCCATACACATATTACAAAACGCACATGAGAACAGCAGAAGCAGCAAAGGGACATCAAATGGACAACCATTCTCCACCAGTGAACAGAACATCAATGAAACAGAGCAGTCTTCATTACCTGATATCCTCCTCATTTTCTGGGAAACTCCAGAAGGCAATTCGAAGCTGCAACTGTTCTGGCACTGGAGGATAAACTTTCTCCACCACCTCAAAAGGAATGTGAAATGCAACTTGTTTTGCAGATAGTTCCACCAATGGGATCACCAGCCCATCTAGCAAGAAGAAACAAAATGGAATTAGCCAATCACAAACCAAAACTCATGAGAGGCTAAAGAGTAGGGAGCTCTTCCACTTCTTATCTTACCAAGCTGAAGGACCAATTTTGATATTTCAGACACACATTCCTGAAAAAAACAGCCCATTGTCAAGGAGAGCTACATAAGCCTGGCTGCCATCTGTGACTCAAAGATTTTCTCCTGACAAAACTGAAGCCATTTAGCAAGATACAAGGTAACCAAACATATTTTCTAATGGCTGTTATATTTTCATATTTTCTCTGCCTGTAATCACCTGGCATTCGTAGGACGTTGCTGGTATATTCTAACACAAAGGTAGAACAGCTACCATGTATATGAACAGGACTGCACTGCAAAGGTTATCCAGGAACCTTACTATTGACTTTTTCTTATTTTGTAACATTCAATACTCAACTATTTACAATTTATATTTCAATTATTATTTGTTGTTTTATTCCCTTCACCACCACCTTTCTCATGAGAACTGTCTTTATATTTCAAGATGTTTACAGAAGCAACTGGGAATTAATGTGCTTGTGCAGCACCAATTAACTGCACTGAGCTCGTTTGGGTCTTATCTGAAGGCGCTTGAGGTTTTTTCAAATACATTTAACTATCACCTTTCTACAAACTAACTTAGCTTGGTATCACCAAGCTAAGGAGGTCTTAAGCTTCTGCTTTGCTCTGAACTACATTACTCTCTATACAAGATGCCAGACTTGTCTTATGTGCAAGCACCTACCTCATTGCTTTACTGACATCACTGCTTGATCCACCACTACAGTAGCTTTGGTTCCCTTGTCTTCAACACCCTGTTTCCAAGAGCCTAATTCTGTTTCAGGTATTAGATGCTATGTATCTCCACCTCCCCAATCAGCTTCTGAAACACCACTGAAAGCCAGAATGTAAACTAATCTGGCCCTTGGCTTTCCCTCCCCACCAGCCTCCAGGCAACATATCAAAGGAAAACCTAAGCCCCGATGTCAGTAAGCACTTTGTCACCCTCTGCCTAGTTGCCCTCCACTCCAAACAGCAGGGGAACAGCTAGGAAAAGAGAANGATGTGTTCCTGTGTGACTTGGTCTAGGTGATCCTGCTGTGTCAGGGGGGCTGGACTAAATGATCTTTCGAGGTCCCTTCCAAACCCTAATGATTCTATGAAAAGAGGTGCATGCATGTTGCAAAGAGTGAAAACTTCCCCCAGGACTCAGCAGACCTGTCAAATTAAAGGATTTCATAAATATGTAACAAAAACACAGTTTTCAAACATCCACATTTGCGATTTTTTTGACTGCATTTAAACCGTACTCATTAGGCAGCATTCCCTTCCCCTCGGGAAAGTCAGTCTTTTCCTGTCAGGATTGTTTCTCCATTGACAGGGACTTTGTTGTAGACAGATCCTCTGTTCTACAGTGCTACAATCCCATCCACAAATGTGAGGACAGCAGTTTGCAAAAGGGACAGCAATGGAAACACAGAGTGTACTTTGCTCTACAGCTTGCAGATAAACAATATTTTGGCTGAAAAGTAATCTCGTTTCCAATTTTGACAACCTGAACAGGTGGTAAAGCCTTCAGCAAGTCACTAAAAAAATTATTTTTTAATTAGTAATCAAAAATAAATAACTGCTTTTAATTAGTGAAACACAGTCAACTTACTTATAGTAGCTGCTACTACAGTAGTACTAGATAACAGTGCCCAAAGGTCCAAACTGAGGCACTTTAATACTTGAATCAATGAGAGGTATTTCTTACGGTTTTTACTGTACTTGTTTCATAGAGGCACTTGTCCCAAGTCTTTCTATACACAATTCTGGTAAAGAGGTAACACCAAAACAACCTCCACAAGTTATGAAATGCTAACAACAGACTGAGTTAACAAAGAAGCAACAAGGCAAACGCACTGCATTTATTATGCTATCAGTACACCTTGCTCTTGACTAGGACACACATACAATCAGATACTACAGATCAATGTTACAAGTAGTATGAGAAGTAGAATGTTCATTGCAATTACCCTCCAATCTCTCCATCACATAGCAAGGCTGTTCTTTCTCAAGCTAAACAAAGAAAAATACTTTTACAACTGTGACTGAAATTACCTCTCCTAAGAAAACATTTCTTCCAACTTGGAAGACCACGTGAGCCCTGCTCATCCACTCCAGTGCATACCCAGTGCCAGCTTGATTTTAACAGCTTTACACCATGACCTAAGGTAACAGCCTGGCTGGGCATGGAAGTCATTAACTGATTCACCAGCCACACCGGATTAATAGCAGAAGACAAGCAGCCAAGTCGTCAGCATGACCCACTGTCAGACCTGCCCTGCACACAGCTCATTTTCAGAATAAGATGAAAGCTGCAAAACCTGGTGGGGCAAAAATAATCTAAAAAGCAGTCATCTTGTCTGTAAGACAATGCAGAATTTTCTGTAAAGAAAAAGAGAGGTGAAAAAGAAATATCTGAAAAGTAGAGAAAGAATTTTTCAATGACACTTCAAGGGCAGGTGGATGCACAATAGTCAAGATGCACATAGTGCAACTATTAAGAAGATAAACTGTCCTAAGTTTCAATGGTCCAGTCCCCAGTGCAGTCAAGTTGAGACTTCTCTAGAATGTGACTCAGGATCAGAGGATCCTTTCCAGTTAAGCCTCCTGTAAAGCCAGCTGGATAGTCTGGCAGGTGCTTCAGTTAGGCCTTGAACAATCTCCTCTAAATAAAGAGGGATCCGTTCAAAAAGTCTACCTTTAGAAACACAAATCCAGGATTGGTGGATTCACACCTACTTGTATCAAAAAATACTATCCACGAAACAGACAAAAGATACGCTCAGGCACTAGCTAAACACATTTCAAGCAAGGAAAACTAAAGGGAAAGTCTGCTAACAATGAAAAGGAGAAAGCATCACAACTTCTGCTCATACAACAAAGATAAAGACAGCAAGGAAAATTACTAATTTAATATTAAAAAAATATACAGCACTGAAATAAAAGATGTCATTTAAAAGTGACAAATCTGCAAGACAAATCCATCAAAAAGAGAAGACAGTTTTAAAATGTGAAGCTAAACTATCAAGAACCATTGCTTCCTGTTGGGAGGCAGACACGGTCACCCAAGCAGAACAAAGGAAACATGTAGAGTCTTAGAAGACAGGCAAGGCATGAGCATCCTCAAACAGGTCTCATTTACAGGTTAAATGATTAGCAAAACCCAGGTCAGCACGGGATTGTGAGAGGCCATCTAATCTTTACCTCCTACCTAGGAAGTGGCATCAAGCATAGCTACATCATTCTGCATAAACCACATCACATCTATTTACTGCCATAAAATGAAGCTTCAATGAAGACGATCCTACCTGGTTTTGCTACTGTTTTATGTGAATTATAGGTTTGTTTTTTATAGTCATTTTACAACAGCTAAAACTTTATCATAGATACAATTATTTCTGATGGAATAACAACAAAGAGGGGGGGAAAAAACAACCCCTAAAACAGCCAAGAACAAGCTGCGCACACAAAAAGGCATTTTTCCAGTGGAAACAACTTCTGTGCAGCAGGAATTACTGACACAGGGGCACAGGTGTAGCTGCATTGCTCAACCTTTCCTAATATGATGTAGGCTGTAACAAGTTGAAGCCAACAGCTATAAAACCAGATCACGTTCAAGTTGAGCTGTTATTCCTTCAGTAAGTAACTGAGTTTCCAAATAGAGAAGAAACTATTGAATAATCAGCAAAATAGGTTCCATGAGAATACCACAGTTATTAAATGTAACGGAAAGAAAGTAAGACTATTCTGCCAAGCACTAAATGTATGTTATCTAAATACATTATTTTCATTGGGTTGCTTCCATTTCACACACATCTCTAAAAATAAAATACACATACACGTGAATAAATGCAAATGAACAAATATCACAGCAAAGGATAAGACAGGACACACTGCTTTGCTATACATGCCTTAGGAAAAACAGCTTTTAGGCTACATTATGTTTTCAGACACGAGTCTATAGCTTTGATTTTACAGCTATACCTGGTCCCCATTTCACCATTTCCCTTACTTTTCCCACTGGCTTCAGTCCAAATTGTAAGAGTGAAAGCAATACAACTATACACAGAATAAGGAGATGAAGAAAATTAAGTGAGGCACTTCTTAAACAACACAAAAATAACAGGAACTGGAACAGGCTGCCCGGGAGGGTTGGGGAGTCTCCTTCTCTGGAGACATTTAAAACCCGCGTGGACAAGTTCCTGTGCGACTTGGTCTAGGTGATCCTGCTCTGGCAGGGGGATTGGACTAGATGATCTTCTGAGGTCCCTTCCAGTCTGTTCTGTGAGTCTGTGAAATAAGCCGTTTGGAATCTTGACCAGTGAAGGAGCCGTGTGGGGGTGTTATAAAAGCTGTTTTACAAACCTCATTCAAAAAATGGTACATATTACATGGCTTTTTACATGATTCGTCATGTAGGAAGTGAAATCTGTTCTTGTAGAATGCACTTCAAGCATTCTTGTTTTAATTTAATTAAAGTGCCTATCACTAAAATGCCACTTAATTTCAGTCAGTGATATGTTCTATCTCCAATAACCCTTAAAACCAATGAAAGCTGACAGCTCTCAAATATGGGCAAGCAGAGAAAGCATTGCATTTAACCATAACATACAGAAATTAAAACTTTTCATTAATATTTGGTGGTTTACTGCTTCGTCCTAAAATTCTGCTGAAGGTTTTGCTTTATGCTCTTGTTCTTTCCCTTGTGGAAATTTATTAAAGGCTTGAAGTCTTTAGGAAGTAAGTACCAGAGGAACACATGCCTTCGGGTCTCAATCTCTGCAAGAAACACCAGCAAAACTTCAGCTTCATCTTGGACTTCGTAATACTTGAACACGTGTGCTCTAAATGTACCTAAAACAAAAGGTTGCCCAGAGTGAACACTGCAAAATGAAACATGAGCTTGTCAATTAAAAATTTACTCTTCCTTTCAATTACATTGGATCCAAGGTATTGAAGCCATCATTCATCGTTCTTTTCATTTGTTCTTCTTCCATTTTACCACATGAGTGAGAAATGTGCTTTTAAAAATAAACAAAATTCACCTCTGAGATGAGGATAAGACACAGAAACATGTTGCAAAAGCCTTCTTTCAAAACCATTTCATATCCAAAATAAACAAAATTCACCTCATTAATGTCTACAAATATTTGAGGGGTGGGTGTCAGGACGATGGCACTGGGCTTTTCTCGGTGTCATGTAGTGATAGGACAAGGGGCAATGGTTGTGAGCTGGAACATAGGAGGTTCCACATCAACCTGAGAAGGAACTTCTTCACGGTGAGGGTGACAGAGCACTGGAACAGGTTGCCCAGGGGGGTTGTGGAGTCTCCTTCACTGGAGATGTTCAAGACCCGACTGGACGGGTTCCTGTGTGACTTGGTTTAGGTGATCCTGCTGTTGCAGGCGGATTGGACTAGATGATCTTTTGAGGTCCCTTCCGATCTGTAATGATTCTATGATTCTAAATGAGGATAAGACACAGAAACATGTTGCAAAAGCCTTCTTTCAAAACCATTTCATATCCAATGTTCCACTCACTAAGCTCATTAACTTTAGTTCTCTTTTCAAAGAAGAATTCAATTAAGAACAGGATGGATGGGCCCCAGTTACATCACAACCAGTCAGTCTTCTATCACATTTTGCCCAGGTAGATGCCCACCCTACAAAGTCATTGCAAAGGGAGTATCTTCAGAAATTCTGAGCTAATATGCCTGCAGCCTACGTGAGCAGCATATACAGTGCTTGTACATAAGCAGGACAGCAATGTTTTCAAAGAAGTCAAGTTCTTCATCTCTGTACTGCAGCTACTCTGTGCCTAAGGCTTGGCTTACATGAAGTACTGAGCCACAACCTCCAAGCTCCAGAAGCACCTCACACAAAAAAAAAAGAAACTGAAATCACTAACATAAACAAAGAGAAGAGGCACACAATACACTAAAACAACAGAGGTATTCCCCTGTAAACACCCAGTCCAATTGGGCCAAAAAGAAAGGACTTGGGATAAGACTTCAAACTAAACTGAGCACATGAGAAATTTTTGTTGTAAAGGCTCACAGGTCATCTTTTGGAATAACACAAGTGGTCTCAGTAGTGTTCCTAGTGGACACCTCACAGGTTACCTCAAAACAATTGGAGCTAAGAGGTACTCTTTGAGGCAGCCCAGCAGAGATGTCTGGTGATGAACAGGCACCAAGAATGAACTTCCTTGCCCCAAATACAATTAAAAACAACAACAACAAAAAAGAAGTGAGCACTCTCATTTGAGGGTTCCTTTGTTTTTGTCTGCTCTGTGGTTTTGTACTTTTAAAATGTCCATATACTCCTAACAAGCAGGCACGTGCTGCTAAACTGATTGAGAAAAACAGCAAAAAAAGGGCACTGTAATGCAACAGGTATTTCAGGCAAATGTAGCCACAGGAAAAACCCTAAAAAAAGAGCTTTCTCCACTAGGGTTGTATGGCAGGATGATAATTTCACTACACAAGAATACACACACGTATATATACTTGGGGTTTTTATAACTGAAAACACAGTCCTAGTGAGAACTAAGTAATCAACGAACTAGCAAAATGCTCCAGAGACCAAATAAGATTCAGTTTGAATCACTAGCACAGAATAAAGCAAACAAAAAAAGGGGTTACTTGGTTGTAATTTTTGCCACCCGTGTCAATCACCTGCCAATTTTGCACAAACCCTTCTTACTGCCTGTAAATAATGCATCACTTGCAAGAAGGAAAGTTATGAAATAAATATGTTAGGGACTTCTTTTAACTTTGAAACAGGTGTCTTGTTTGTTCTTAACTACCTGCTAGTAGCCCTGTAAGCTTACTAACAGTATTACATTTCTAATGGGATCGGTGTTTGTAAGACTTTCTTATATCTCTTGTTTCCTGAGCTGGAGTTACACAACTCTGCCTGGACCCCATAACCACTTGACAGCAGGGAAACTACACTAAGAATAATGTCACAGGGCAGCAAATGCAGAGATATATAAGACCATGCTGAGAGCAAAAAGAAGAATTGGGGGAGGAGGCCTACATCAGCCCTAAGCCACAGAATGACATTTTTATGTACAAAACATTTGAGAAGATGGCTAAGCGACAGAATGATTTCATTAGCATTTACTGGATGAGACTGATGAGAATCAGAGCCAAAAACCATTAAAAATACAAATTGCAGATGGGCAGATTGTGGTCCAGAATTAGAAACCTCATACTTAGCTGACAACGGTTAGTACACAAATTATGTGATAACAATGACAACAAGATTTTAAGAACTAGATTTGTATCGCAGTGAAGGGAGGTTTGTTTTACCACAGGAGGGTATACACCCACAAAGTCTCTGTCACCTAAAGCAAAAGCAGAGTCAAATTTCTGCTCAATTTTGTTTCTGAAAATTGCTTAACACTACATCACAAACAGCTCATACATGTAAGTTGAAGTATTCAGTGGCTCAAAGTACCTTTTTATTGCTGTATTTGTATTTCCTTTTTGTTGCTGTATTTATATTTGCCTATTATTTGGCTGACAGCTACCTCTGCCTCCAAGGTTAAGACATTTTAGGAAGCAATAATTAATTTATTCTGTTATGCAGACATTACAATACATCAAAACACAGAATTGAAAAATATACTTTTATTTGCACACAAGTCCTGTAGATTTGCAGAATATATCATTATATGACATTGAAGATTTGAAGTGGATGAGTGGGATTTGGGTTTTTTTCCAAGTGCCAGTAATTCTAAACCTGTTAAGGGTTGAAGTTTCTCTTCTAGTCACATGAATTAAAAAAATATTCAGACAAACCCACTTCCAGTAGCTGTTTGACATATACACTCCACAAGTGTACAGAGCTAAAACAACAAAAAACCCAGCTGTCTTAACTTTCCTAACAATCATGTCAACATCAAGCAGAAACACAATATCCCAAACCAACTTCTTTTTTAAAAACCTAACAGAGAGCTTCTCTGTGCTCAGTTCAGCTGTTTCAAATTGAACATTATTTTATGCTATTATTTTTAATGTTACAACTTTAAAATCGCAAAGTGTTCCAGTATTATGCCGACTCCTAGTGATACTTCCACAAGATTTTGTGAGACATAAAAAACCCTACAAATCGAAAGGTGGTGAGGTTTTATAATGCTAAGCAATAACTGATCAGAGAATAAAAACTTGGAAGATGCATGATGTATGTACAAGGTCCAGGAGTCCTCACCCTCTAAGAGTTTTCATTAGTAAAAGCATGACAAAGATTCCACAGCCACGTGTCAATGTTCCCTACAGTAATTCATCAATCTTTCTGTTAGCAAACACTTCTACTGCTCTATAAAGTGGTCGTGAGCTCACTTTAGAAAGGCACATATTTTGAACCCCACAAATCAAAAGGTGGTGAGGGGAATGAGTTTGATGTCTTCTGACTGCTTGACCAGCTACTCAGATCATCACCCTGGTTAGACAATCCAAATATAGTCTTGTATGGAAATTTCAGAAACACTCTTTAACCCCACAAAATATCCATGTCTGCCACGACCGAGGTGCAGCAACAGCCAGCAAGTGTTACGTTGCTCTTTTCACAGCCTAAACACTAGGAAGAAATTACTGTTTAACCAAATACTGCAGTACTGACATTGCCAGAGGCCATCTGGGGTGCTTAGTACTGCTGATCTGACCTACTGCAGAAGAAAGAAAAAGGCTGATGCTTTCTGTTACAAGGCTTTTTAAAAATGACACAAGAAACAGCTCATCACAGCAAGAGGTTTCTTCTGAAGATGCAGGCAAACTTCTCAATACATCTTATTGGAGCAGCTGCTTGCTTCTACACCTCACAACTTCATCTGTGATTTTGTGTGTTAGCAAAACCCTTTTGGAGGCAAAGGATCTGAAGAAGTCCTCTCTGCAGAGCAGCATGAGATGCTAATAAGACAAATTACCATCCCTGTCATGTTATACCTCCTTTCAAAACCGGTAAACATGACTACAGCAGTTCAGTACATGCAAGTCAATTTTAATTGCCAAGCAGACAACCTACCATGTCGTCATCCCTCAAAGGTCCCCTTAGTAGATAGAAGAGCTGCACGTACGGAAATCTTTTCTGCACTCCACTTCTGGCTGAAAAACAAATTCCCCTTCTTTCCTTACAAACCTGCCTTACTTACGTCCTTAAAGCATCATAGCTGCAGTCCCCTTACTATATTAGAAACCGGGTGTCTAGAGAATGAACACATGAATCAAGTCTTCAGATCTTCAGGCAAAGGTAGAAAGCTACAAGTTCTATTTGGTAAACATAAAAATGCTTGATGGAGAAGGAGGGGGAATAAAGACAAAATCAAAACGCATAATGTGTTTCATGTCTCCAGGAGAAACACCAGCACATTCCCCCATCACTCAACTTGAATTTCTAAGATCCTAGTCACCTAAGTTCTGCTTCATGGTTCACATAGCATTTTGTTGCAAACTTGCACAACACAGAAAATACATGATTTGAGCAAATATCAGAACCTCTCCAAACAGAAGTAAAATCCAGATCAGAAAGGTGTATTTTCTGCTTAACTCTTTTGCTTCTCCTATGCAATAACTGTGAAAATATTCTGCATAGGGCTGTGCTGATAAAACCAGAATATTCAATATTGTGATAGTGCCTTATGTCAGATGAGATCTATTTGTCTCTTCCTAGACTCTGCATCTCCAGAGTAAAATGTCAGTAAGCCCTTTTCTCAACTCTCAGCCACTTTAACATGGCTGAGATCCCAAAACTGTAACACCAGTATTAGGCAGGCAATGCAGCATTCACAGCTTGACAACCTCCTTTGGAAACTCAGATAAGAAAATTCTCAATCCAAGTGCTCTTCCTTTTCCCTCCCTAAAAAAGGAAACAATTTTAAAAAAAAGCACAGCCTGGGAAAGCAACCCACAGCTGTTAGAATTCCTAAAATGAACAGCAGGTTTCTGCAAAGCATGACAGACAGTACCACAAAACACTGTATTCATTCCAGTGCTGGCCAAGGTTTCATGACAAATTGGGCAGCTTGCATTCAAAATAACCCTACAGCTGATGAAGCAGATCAGCTTCAGGCAAGTGATTTCCCCTGCACTGTTACTCCTCAAACTCTCAGCCCATGCAGATAGCGCTCTGCATAACCAGGACTGTGCACTCAGAGCACAGACATCAAACACTTCCTGAAAGCAAGGTGCAGTACTAGTTAGTACAGTTATTCCCACTTCTTTGGGATTCATCTGAGGGAGCTGGCAGAAGAACTGGCTAAGCCACTCTCCACCATTTGTCACCAGTCTTGGATAACTGGGGAGGTCCCAGATGACTGGAGATTGGCCAGTGTGACACTCATCCACGAGAAGGGCCAGAAGGAGGATCCGGGGAACTACAGGCCTGTCATCTTGACCTCAATGCCTGGCAAGGTTATGGAGTGAATCATGCCATCCAGCAGCATGTACAAGGCAACCAGGGCATCAGGCCCAGCCAACATGGCTTTAGAGAAGGAAAGTCCTGTCTGACCTGATCTTCTATGACTGAGTGGCCCACTGAGCAGATGAAGGGAAGGCTGTGGATGTGGTCCACATAGACTTCAGCAAAGCCTTTGACACAGTCTCCCACAGCATCCTCCTGGAAAAGCTTGCAGCCCATGGCTGAGACAGGTGCATCCTTCACTAGATTAAAACTTGGCTGGATGACCAGCACTAGAGAGCGGTTGTGAATGGCTGAGGGGATCAAATCTACCCTTAATAAACTCCCAGATGACACCAAGTTGTGGGGCAAGTGTCGATCTGTTGGAGGGTACGAAGATGCTGCAGAGGGACCTGGACAGGCTGGGTCAATAGGCTGTGGCCAACAACATGAGATTTAACACGACGAAGTGCAGGGTCCTACGCTTTGGCCATAATAACCCATGCAGCACTACAGACTGGGGGATGAGTGGCTGGAGATCATTCCAGTAGAGAGGGACCTGGGAACATGACCAGTAGTGTGCCCAGGTAGCACAAAAGACAAATGGAATCCTAGCTTGTATTATAAAGTCTGGTCAGCAGGGCAAGGCATCTGATTCTCCCGCTGTACTTGGCACTGGTGAGGCCTCATCTTGAGTACTGTCCGCAGTTCTGAGCCCTTTACTTCAAGAAAGATATTGAGGCACTGGAGTGAGTCCAGAGATGAGCAACAAGGCTGGTGAAGGGATTGGAAGGAAACTTGAGGGAGTTTGAGAAGAGGTTGAGGGAGCTGGGCTTGTTTAGCCTGGAGAAGAAGAGATTCAGAGGAGACCTTATCACTCTCTACAACTATCTTAAGGGAGTTGTAGTCAGGTGGGGATTAGGATCTTCTCCCAGGCAACTAGCAACAGGACAAGAGGGCATGGGGAGGTTTAGGTTGGATGTTAGGAAAAACTTCATCACAGAAAGGGTGACCAGACACTGGAATGGACTGTCCAGGGAGATGTTGGAGTCACCATCCCTGGAGGTGTTTAAGGAAAGCCTGGATATGGCACTTAGTGCCATGGTCTAGCTGACTGGGGTGATGTTAGCTCATATGCTGGGCTTGATGATCTCAGAGATCGTTTCCAGCCTCAGTAATCCCATGATTCTTCTCAGTGTCATCTAGCGATATGACATGGGGCAATGGGTGTAAGGTGGAACACAAGAGGTTCCACATCAATCTGAGAAGGAACTTCTTCACAGTGAGGGTGACAGAGCACTGAAAGGGGCTGCCCAGGGTGAGTGTTGAGTCTCCTTCAATGGAGACGTTTAAGACTCGCCTGGATGTGTTCCTGTGTGACTTGATCTAGGTGATCCTGCTGTGGTGGGGAAATTGGACTGGATGATCTTTCGAGGTCCCTTCCAATCCCTAATGATTCTGTTTTCCTGTGATTCTTTCTGATGCAAGGTATTTTAAAAGCTCAGAATTCCAAATTGTATCTTGTAGCCCACATCAACAACAAAAAACCTCAACAAGCTACAAGACCAACAGAGACCAGACATTTTTCTGAACGTAGACGATAGGACAGCTCGCATGACTGGAACATGGCCATGGACGGCTATGTCCTTCTCAGGAGGGACAGATCAGCAAGGCGAGGTGGTGGAGTTGCTCTTTATGTGAGTGAGCAACTGGAACGTATTGATTTCTGTCCAGGGGCAGAAGAAGAGAGAGCTGAGAGTTTGTGGGTGCGGATTAAGGGGCAGACTGGCATGGGTGACACTGGGTGTCTATTACAGGCCACCAGATCACAACAAGGAAGTTGATGAGGTCTTCTACAGGCAGCTGACAGCAGCCTCAAAGCTACAGGCCCTGGTTCTCATGGGGGATTTTAACTACCCTGATATTTGCTGGAAGACCTACTCAGCCAGCAACCCTCAGTCCAGGAGGTTCCTCCACTGCATTGGTGACAATGATGCAAATGGTGGAGGAGTCCACTAGTAGAGGAGCACTGCTGGATCTTGTATAAGGCAGGTCTGGTTGAAGCACTGAAGGTTGAGTGCAGCCTTGGGTGCAGTGACCATAAAATGGTGAAGTTGAGGTTCTCGTGTGGTAGGAATACCTAGCAGAATCACAACCCTGGACTTCAGGAGGGCCAACTTTGGCCTTTTCAAGTAATTGCTAGGGGAAATCCCATTGGATAGGGCACTGGCAGATAAAGGGGCCCAAGATAGCTGGTTAACATTCAAAGATCCCTTTTTTGAAGCCCAAGACAAGAACATTCCAACAGGAAGGAAGTCAAGGAAGGGAATCAGAAGACCTGTGTGGTTAAACAGGGAGCTGCTGGGCCAACTGAAGAGGAAGAACAAAGTCTATAGGTCATGGAAGGTCATGGCCACTTGGGGTGATTATTCCCAGATCAGAGAAAACCCATTCATGGAGTTGTCTCTGCCCACACTCCTCAACACACCTGGTTGATCGTGCAAAAAGATGGCAATGTTCAACATGTACCTCAGAGAAACCTAACACTGGCCAAATAACCGCCAGTCTCATTGGCAGTGTTATAGACTATTTACAGACACAGATCATTAGGGGTTTGAAGGGACTTCTGGAGTTCATTGAGTCCAACCCCCTGCTCAAGAAAAACCATAGAGTCTATGACAGATCACACAGGAATGAATCCAGACAGGCCTTGAATGTTCTCCAGAGAAGACGACTCTACCTGGGCAGCCCTTTCCAGTGCTCTGTAACCCTTACAGTAAAGAAGTCCTTCCGCATGTTGAGATGGAACTTCCTGTACTCTAGTTTACATTCATTGCTATTTCTTTTATCACAGGGCACAAGTGAAAAGAGATTTCTTTTTTCTTGACACTCAGCCCTCTTATATTTATATACAGTAATTAAAACCTTCACAGTCCTCCCCTCTCCAGTCTAAAAAGCTCCAGATCTCTTGGTCTTTTCTCATAAGGTAGGTGCTCCAGTCCTCATGGCCCTCCATTGGACTCTCTCAATTACATCTCTGCCCCTCTTGAACTGGGTAGCCCAGAACTGGATGCAATACTCCAGGAGTGTGGTCTCACCAGGGCAGAGTAGAGGGGGAGGAGAACCTCCCTGGATCTACTGAATACACTCTTCTTAATACACCCCAGGATACCATTGCCCTTCTTGGCCACAAGAGCACATTGCTATTCCGTTAATAACTTCTTGTCAACCAGGACTTCAAGGTCCTCAGAGTAGACTGCCTCCCAACCTGCACTGGTGCATCTCATTTTCAGTTGAAGGACTTGTTCTTGTTGCAACTTATCAGGTTCCTCTTTGGCAAACTTTCCAGTCTGTCCAAATCTTCCTGAATGGCTCTACAGCCTTCAAAGGTATTGGCCAAACCTCACAGTTTAGTATCTTCAGCAAACTTGCTGAGAAGACACTCTGTCTCATCATTGAGGTCAGCCATTTTATTCACAATTCACAGATTATAGAGCTCTTCAGAAAGCTATATGTATATATATTGTATATAGTTATGTTTGTTGTATATATGTTATTAATTTGTAACTATATATATGTTATGGAAAGGAATATATGGGTGGAGTATAGCAGTGTGATCTTTAATCAGGTGGGACTCAAACAGAGGAGGTTCTGCTTGTAAAGCTGACTGTTCCCATGGACATGCAACAGATGGATATCCCTTCCCATGATCCTGCTCACCTCAAAAGATTTTCTGGCATGAGAGCAACTCTCCCTTTTTAGTCATCCAGTCTTCATCTTGGATTCTGTTAGTTTCAGGTGAAAAAAGTTATTTCTTCTCCTGTCCTCCCTTCTGATACATAAATTTCAGAATATTTTATCTTGGTGGTGGCACAGAATTAGAAATGCTACCATATCAGAAGAGAGAGAAAAAACAGGGTTGGGGGGAAAGAAGCTGGGGGGCAAAAGACTGTCTTTTAAACGGTTTCTTTATCTTTCTGTTAATGATTAGTTATCTTTATAGTAACATCCCTAGTTGGTGTGTTTTTGACCCTGAGAGATCTAACTGGCACAAATTACTCTAAAACAGGATGGACAGGAATATTTCCTGCTGCACAACAGCTTCCAGCTCTTCATATTTGTTGCCCATGCTGCAGGCATTGGTGTAGGTGCACTTCAGTTGGGGCGAGAAGGTCTAATTCCTACATGACCATTCCTAGGTCCTTCCACGAGTTCTAACCCATCAACATCTTTCATGTCTTTGCTATGGTATGTCACTCCATCCCATACCTCCATTGGAATGGCAGACCAAAGGATATTACTGGTACACCATCTCACAAACAATGATGCACCACTCCCAGGCATATCTCTAGATCTGCTTGAGGGTAGAAAGGCTCTACAGAGGGATGTGAGGAAGCTGGATCGATTTGCTGAGACAAATGGTATGAGGTTCATCACAGCCAAGGGTTAGGTCCTGCACTTGGGGCTTCACAAGCCAGTGCAACACTACAGGCTTGGGAAAGAGTTTACAGGGAAGAGGTTTGTGGTTCAGCAAGCTAAATATGAGCTGTGTGCCCAGGTGGACAAGAAGGCTAACAGCATCCTGGCTTGTATTAGAAACCTATTGTCCCCCTGTACTCAGTGCTAGTGAAGCCACACCTCAAATACTGTTTAGTTCTGGGCACCTCACTACAAGAAAGCTGTTGAGGTGCTGGAGCAAGTCCACAAAAAGGCAACAGAGCTGGTGAAGGGCCTAGAGCACAAGTCCTGGGGAGACTGGAGTTGTTTAATCCAGAGAAAAAAGAGCAGGGGAGACCTGCTCACTCTCTACACCTCATGAAGGGAGACCTGTTCACTCTCTACACCTCATGAAAGGAGACAGGAGCAAAGTAGGGGCTGGTCCCTTCTCCAAAGTACCAAGTGATTAGACAACAGGAAATGGACTCAAGTTGCACCAGCAAAGGTTGTCACTGAAGGGACAGGCTGTCTAGGTAAGTGATGGAGTTAGCATCCCTGGAAGCATTTAAAGCACGTGTAGATGTGGTACTGAGGAACACAGTTTAGGGATGACTTTGTGGTGCTGGTGTAATGGTTGGACTGAATGATCTTGAAAGTCTTTTCCAGACAAAATAATTCTGTGATTCTACACATGCTTTGAATTTTACATTTGGAGGGTTTGGATGAATGTCACAAACAGGAGGAGGGAGGAAAGAGATTAATACAGATAAAGTTCATTAAAATCAAGTTGCAAAAATAACTTCTAGCCATGACAATTTTAAATTACTCTTACAACTGCTTTACAGTCTCATAATTAAGACAGGAGACAGAAAAAGGCTGTCAGTCTTAAAAGAGCAATGAAGTCTTTGAGTTTTACTGGCACTTCAAGAACTCAAGAATAAATTGGGTTTGACTCTTTGGAAATGTTACTTAAAAATATAAAACCAAATGAAATCCCCAAATTAATTATAGATATTCTAAATAGCCGAACATTTATTCCAAAAGTTCATTAAAGTATTGTAAAGCATCTTTTGAAGCTATATATTCCTTTCTTCCTCTGAAACCAAGGTCTGCATATTAACTAGGACACCAGACAATTAAGAGTAGATGGTGTCTGCCCCTGGTTTTTATAATCAGCAAAAGAGATGCTCTTCAGAGCACTGATGCCCATTTCTGTTTGCTCAAAGATACAGTGGGGAAGGAGAAGGGGGTTTTTCCTTGTTTAAAAGATTACCACATGATCACTGCCATTCCTTTGTTGTTTGCTTTTTTAAATTCCCTATTTCTTGTTTTATATTTCTTATTCTTGACATTTAACTCACTGTATTACCCTTCCCTCCAGATACTAGTAAAAATTCTATTACTCATCAATCACAGACTATCAAGAAGTTGCTATGGACAAGAAAGATCTCTGCCATTCACCGGCTAGCATTAACATCTACATATTTCCCTTCAATTCTATGTAAGCTTAAAGATATGCAAGGACACCTCTGTTATACTCAGTAGCCAGTAGGCTAACAACTTTTTTAAAAATCTAGATGTTATAACCAAGCAAAAATTCTTAAACTAGGCTAAACAAAAAATAATTGATGAGTACTTAGACAATCTCTAACCCTCTACCAACGATTCTTAGTATCTGGAATCACTGATTTTTCATATGTTGAGATTTACATTGACAATTCATAAGCAGAATACTTTTCAGTTTGGGTGTATCATACTCAAAACCAGCCACTTCTAGGTTTGATGAGTTCACTTCTTTTTTCACTACAGCCAAAATAAACACCCTGTACAAAAGGTGCCACTTTTCTGCAAACAGGTTACACCACAGCTTTGTTGCTGATCCTCAAATGAACTGAAACTGTAGAGCTGACAATTTCTGTGTTGAATCACGTTTAACTGATGGCTCTTGAAACATACAAATGATGCCTCTATATTAGGACTAGAAGCAATGGCAAACCAGAGCAAGCGTGGAACTGATGACAGCCCTTCAACACATTTCATAAAGCCAGGAGAACACCTGCATCTACCGAAAAAGCCTGCCTGGCTTTTTGAATCTTGCTTCCACTTTATGAACTCAGGAACTCACAAAAATATCTCTAGCGGTCAAGCAAAGAGGCAAAGATTCATCCATGTTGTAGGACATTAGCAAAAAGCAGATCCAGAAAATGCAGGTTTGAAGAAATCTTCCAAGAAATAAGATGCACCTTAAGAATAACTAAACTTCAGTTTTAAATCTTGCAGGGTTTTCAGCAGGGCAGGAATTGTATCTCTTACATGTTTTATCATCATCTGGTCTTTTTTGCTCCTAGCCTTTATCACCAACACTTCAGAAGCTGCAGGAATTTTTTTTTCCAGTTTCATTCCTTACTGTTTCACTAATGAGTGAGTCCTGGTGCACAGAGGGTTTAGCTAAAAATACAGGACTCTGTGGGGCTGTTAAGACACAGAATATTAGTCCCCTGCCTGTTATTCCTACTTACAGCACCAGATCACATAAATATTCCAATACATTAATTTAACAAAGAAACAACTTTTGGTGATGGCATTCAAAGAAGTGACATAAGTAGTACTTCTCAGCAGGAAAATAACCCAAACTTTTAAGAATGCAAAGCTGTTTAAACTTGTGTTATTCTGAGTAAAACTCTCAACAATCAAAAGACATTTGTGTCTCGAAGTAGAATTACATTTGCCCAGACAACCACACACTTCAAACCTGAAGCACAGCCTGAAAGAAATCCTGAGATGTTTTGTCTTCATTTTATTTCTACATCTGGATGGACTTAGCTATCTACAGGTAAAAAATAGTGAATAAAAATAAAACCCATTTTAGCAAAGAAGAACACGTCAAAGAAAAGAGGGCTATAATACATATATATGTTTATAAAGGGATAGGAAACAAAAGGAGAGCTCAATCTAGAGTCTAGGATCACACTTTATCCTTGCTTCCCCAGATAGAACAACTACACAGAACAACCCTTGCAGCTTCAGTCAGCCTGAAATGCAAATAGAGCATCTGATGAGCTCTGTTCATTCAGCAACACAGAGATCTCAAGGTAAAAGGGAATTATAAACAAACACAAAAAGAAAAACCCATGGAAGCCAAGAGGAAAGATGAGACAGGAGATAATGAGGCATTTCACAGCAGAAAAATACATTAAAATAGGGAAAGAATGTGCAAGACTTCTTGTGAGGGGAACAGAAGTATATGTAAAGGAAAAGGCCAGAGGACGGCCTGCGAGTTGTTGGAACAGTCATTTAACATCTCAGTGGTGCAAAAGTATCTTTTTCTGATACCTTCTCTATGCAGTTTCTCCAGTACCCACTTCTGAAGAGAAAGGTACGCACATTCCATTACCTCAGAAGGACATGGAGAAATGAAAATGTGTGAGAGTCATTCAGCTTGTCATCTTTCCAAGAGACAGAGGTATTGTAAAACACCTTTTTGTTTAACAGAACCTTCTAGGCAGCTTCTGAAATCTGCATCCCAGCTCTGAAGCAGTGCATTTGATTATGCCAGTAAGTCTTGATAAATGTCTCTAGAGAATCTCTGCGCTGTCTTCAGCTTTAATAAATCAAGGTCCCCTTTGCACCTTGTATTACAACCCAATTAGTCCCTTTTTCAACACGAGCTTTCGTTTCTAGTAATACAGCTAGACAGTATCACCATACAGTATGGAACAGAGTACAAAAGCAAGTGAAAATAATTTACCTGACTGAGAAAACGTAGACACACCTGTTTTCTAATAGTAGGTTAGGCTTCACTTTCATATTACCTCTTTCAACACCGTATTTCATAAGCATGTGTACTACCTTCTCACAACCCCTCACATTTTTAAAATTCTGTTGCTTCTGCCTACACACATACTCATTAGGGAGCCAAACAATAATTCTGTTCAAGAGTTACTGGTTTTTGTTGTTCATGAACTTTAACAAATCATCACAGATTATTGTACATATTATAATATATATATTATATATTTTATATATTTTTTAATATATATTTGGGCTAAAACAGATTTGCTGCATATTGTACTAAATTAAAAATGAACAACACGTAGTATAGCTTCACCTCCCAGAAATGTGAGTTAATTACAGAATTCCCCTCTCTAATAGCAGAGGCACACAAAAGGTAGACAAGAAAAATCAGTTGTAACTTTATAACACACTGATGCGGGGCCATGTAAAGCTGGCCCCACGTGGGGAGACGGACAAGCCCCCCTCACGACACCAGTACGCATGCTCTATCAGGAAGTTTATGCAATAAGTTAGTGAATACGTATGATTATATTGTATAAATGCATGATCTAAACCTGGAGTCAGCACACGCTTTTGGCAAGGAGACATCCCATGTGCTGCCCAGTACCAAGAAATAAAGAATACCTTGCTTAACAACTTCAGTTATTGAGTTTTGACTACATCATTTGGCAACCCAGATGGGACTCACTCTATCGACTGCAGGACTGCTGAGAAAAAGGACTATCTAGGGTACCCCTAGGAAATTTTTCCCACAGGAGCTCCTTGTCTCAGTCAGATCAGCTGTGGGAGCAGAGAAGGCCCATCTCTGGAGAGATGTTCTTTCAGACTTTGTTTTGTTTGTTTGGGGATGCATGCCCTTCTAAAGGTGCCCATAGGGCACCATACTTCTGGAAATATAGTGGATGTGCACATCCACCTGGTTATGCCCTCATAAAAGGCTATCAGGTTGGTCAAGCATGACTTTCTCTTTGGTGAAGCCATGCTGACTGTCCCTAATGACCCTCCTTTCCTTGATGTGCCTGGAGACATCATCCAGGACAAATTCCTCCATCACCTTTCCTGGGATGGAGGAGAGGCTGACTGGTCTATAGTTACCTGGGTTCTCCTTCTTTCTCTTTTTGAAGATTGCAGTGATATTTGCTACCCTCTAGTCCCTAGGCACCCCTTCTGATCCCAATGACTTAGAAAAGATGACAGAGTGTGGCTTAGGAATGACTTACACTATTTCCCTTTGCACACATCAGTGCAGCCCATCAGGGCCCATGGATTATGTACATCCAGTTTGCTCAACTTATCTCTAACCTAGTCCTCATCAACCAAGGCAGGCTCCTCTCTTGCCTCAGCTTCCTCCGGAGCCTCAGCAGTCTGGGGATTGATATCAGGACAGTCCCCCGAAGCACAGACAGAGGCAAAGAAGGTGTTGAGTACCACCGGTTTCTCTGTATCCTCTGTCTCCAGGGCACCCACCTCATTCACCATGGGGCCTACATTGCCTCTAAGTTTAGTTTTATCTGCAACGTATTTTAAGAAGCCCTTTCTGTTGCCATTGACCTCTCTTGCAAAGTTTAATTCCAAGGAGGCCTTAGCTTTCCTAGTTGCAACTCTACATTTTCTCACCGGAGCCGTGTAATGACCCCAAGTGCCCATTCCCTCCTTCCACGATCCACAGACTTTCTTCTTCTTCTTTAGATTGCCCAGCAGCTCCCTGTTTAACCACACAGGTCTTCTGGCTCCCTTCCTTCCTGTTGGAATGATCTTGTCTTGGGCTTCAAAAAAGGGATCTTTGAATGTTAACCAGCTATCCTGGGCCCCTTTCCCTGCCAGTACCCTATCCAATGGGATTTCCCCTAGCAATTACTTGAAAAGGCCAAAATTGGCCCTCCTGAAGTCCAGGGTTGTGATTATGCTAGGTATTCTGTTCCTACCACACGAGACCCTCTACTTCACCATCTCATGGTCACTGCAAACAAAGTTTTTCATTTGTAGGAATGAGTATTTCTACAAACCCTCCAAGTGAGATGCTGCAAAGTAGCCCCTAGCCCATGATATCAAAGCAACGTAGAAATTTCTACAAAGCAAGTGTGGAGTTCTGATCTGTGGTTCCATTTCCCCTCAAGGACCATGGCCAGAGAAGAATGAAGCGAATGACAAATACATCTGTTACCATCATTGTTATAATCATCATAACTGCAATAATTAAGCGTTTCTTGTATTGTGTATGAAAGCGGTGTGAGAGATCCCCGTATATGTGATGTAAGAGTAACTATACTAACCACTGTGATAACTACCATTGTTATAGATATGTTAAGATAGTGGAGATCAAGAGATTTTCCTTTGGAAATTGTTTTATACCACAAGTTTTAAAGTGAATTCAAAACTACATCTAAATCATCATAGAATCATTAGGGATTGGAAGGGACCTTGAAAGATCATCTTGTCCAATCCCTCTGCCACAGCAGGATCACCTAGACCAAGTCACACAGCAACACATCCAGGCAGGTCTTAAACGTCTCCAGAGAAGGTGACTCCACAAGCCCCCCCGGGCAGTCCCTTTCAGTGCTCTGTCACCCTCACTGTGAAGAAGTTCCTTCTCAGATTGATGTGGAACCTCCTATGTTCCAGCTCACACCCATTGCCCCTCGTCCTATCACTAGATGACATTGAGAAGAGCCTGACACCCACCCTTCAAGTATTTATAGACATTAATGATCAATTGCCAAGAGTGCAGACCAAGAGCAGGCAGCAGTTCTTCTCTGTTCACTTGATCCTTGTGTCATTGCTGGGTGTGGCTTTTGTGGGCAGGGTATTTTGATGGAGGCATATGGAAAATGTTGGATTCATTTTTTGTGTAGCATAGGTGTTTCTTCTGGAGGTTTGACTGCAAAGGAGAATTTTTGTGGGATCTGCAGTGAAATTGCAGCAGCTGTTTGAAGGATGGCTATTTGAACTTTGGATGGTGGAGAAGATGGCAGCAATATGTGCCACAGCAAAAGCTGCAGGAGATAAAGGAGCCAGATATGCAGGGACTTGGAGAGGTTATAGTCAGAAGCTTGGGGACTGTATCACAATAGACCTGGGTAAACAGATAAGAACAACAGCTACCACTGCAGCTGTTAATCAGCACAAGCTGCAATGGGGGCACTAAACACATGAACCAAGGAAACTGGGAGACGAAGACTGTGTTTAAAGGCAGATCACTGTGTTCATTGCAAAGACGTTGGACACTGGAAAACTGTGTCCTAAAAAGAAAAAAATAAACATTTTTACCGGCCCGCACTAGCAAGTTTGTTAGCAGAACTGGACTGACAGAGACAGTCTGCCATAGCGGTCCCACTGGTTAAATCAAAGCTGGGGGACCACAGAAAGGAGTTAAAATTTTTGGTTGACACAGAGGCTTCTTAATTCAGTTTACACTCAAAGCTTGGTATCCATAGATAAGGGATTTTATAAGTGTAGTAGAGGCTACTGGCCCAACACAAAGAGTAAATTTATAAAACCTTACATTTTAATTGGCAAAACATGTTGGAATACACAGATTTCTTTATATGCTCCATTCTCTCAAATCTCTACTTGGATGGGGCTTGTTAGAAAAACTGGGATTGGACTAGATGATCTTTCGAGGTCCCTTCCAATCCCTAATGATTCTATGATTAAATCAACAGTAGGGGAGGATGAGCTAATAGAAATGCTACGTCCTGCTCTAATCCAACCATAGAAACAAATGACCTGCATTTTGGTAGAAGTTTTGAACCAGGTGTATGCAGGAGCATGGGCTTCTGGAATCCCTTGAAGATCTAAATTGGCCACCCCAATTGAAGTAAGACTAAAACCAAGGGCCAAACCAGTAAGAATTAGACAGTATCATTTAAAAATTAAAGACTGGAAAGGAGTTAAATAAATATTTGATAACTTCTTAAAATTCAGCCTGTTAATTGAGTGTGAATCAGAATATAACACTCACATCATGCTAGTGAAAAAGCTGCATGGCAAAAAGCTATCAATTAGTGCAAAATTTGAGGACAATAAATAAAACAGCAGAGGAAGAACATCCAGTAGTGGCAAACACTTATACCTTGCCCACCAAGTTAAAAACTGAACAAGCACGGTTTACTGCACTGGATCTGAAGCATGCCTCTTCTGTCTGCCTTTGGCTAAAGAAAGTCAGAAATTATTTGCATTTGAGCAGTAAAATCCTGACATGGGAAGAAGAACCTAACTCACCCAGACAGGGTTACCCATGGGATTTAAGAATAGCCTCACAATATTTGGAAATCAATTGGCCAAGGAACTTGAGACCTGGAACCCACTATAAATGGACTGAGTTTATTGAATTTTTTCAGGACTAAACAGATTTGGAGTCTCTTGACAGAAAGTGCAGATTGCCCAACAACATGTGACCTATCTTGGATATGAATTCTCAAGAGGACGGCAAGAATTGGCACCGGAATGGAAAGAAGCAATCTGCCAGGCACCAGTCCCAAAGATGGGAAAAAGTCAAGGACCGTTCTTGGAATGACACGTTGGTGCTGGTTACGGATTCGCAACTACAGACTGTTGGTAACAGTTTATGAAAGGAAAGTCAGCCTGGGGCCCAGTTAAAATGCATAGGAGAAATTGAAAGAGCCTTTAAAGAATTGAAGGATGAGGGATTGGAGTGCACTGTCAGCAAGTGTGCTGATGACGTGAAGCTGGGTGGTGTCGCCAACACCCCAGCAGACTGTGCTGCCATTCAGCAAGACCTGAACAACATCCTGAGGTGGATCAGAAGCCGATCGTGAGAGGTTCTTCTCACCCTCTACTCTGCACTAGTGAGACCACATCTGGAGTACTGTGTTCAGTTCTAGGCCCCTCAGTTCTAGAAGGACATGTTGCTGCTGGAGGGTGTCCAGTGTAGAGCAACGAGGATAATGAAGGAAGTAGGAACACCTCCCGTATGAGGAAAGGTTGAGGGAGCTGGTTCTCTTAAACTTGGAGGAGACTGAGGGGTGACCTTATTAATGTCTATAAATATTTGAAGGGTGTGTGTCAGAAGGATGGATCCAGGCTCTTCTCAATGTCATCTAGTGATAGGACAATAGGGAATGGGTGTAAGCTGGAANCAATACTGTGATACTGTGAAATATCAGAAGGAACTTCTTCACAGTGAGGGTGAATGAGCATTGGAACTGGTTGCCCAGGGGGGCTCTAGAGTCTCCTTCTTTGGAGACGTTTAAAACCTGCCTGGATGTGTTCCTGTACGACTTGGTGTAGGTGATCCTGCTGTGGCAGGGGGATTGGACTAGATGATCTTCCGAGGTCCCATCCAATCCCTAATGATTCTATGAAAAAGGAACTAATGAGACCTCCAGCTTTGGGCCTCCTTGGTGTGGCAAAACCTTTTTTGCTATTCTACTCTGAAAAAAAGGAAATAGCCCTTGGGGCTCTGGTCCAACAGTTAGGACCACATAGAAAAGCAGTAGCAATTAAAAGAAGTAAATAAAGAATGGCCTGGATGTTTACTAGCAGCTGTCCTCAACGTACGAGGTACATGAAAATACACAATGGACCAGAAGATGACCGTCCTAGTGTCTCATAATGTAACCTCAGTGCTTGAGTCAAAGGGACAACAGTTGTCATCCACATCTATATTCTTGCAGTATCAAGCTGTATTGGTAGAACAGGATGATGTTGGTATCACAAGTACTAACCTTGCCAACCCAGCCTCTTTCCTCGATTCAGATCTAGAGCCACTGATGCATGACTGTTTGATAGCAATGGAGGCAGCGTATTCCAGTCAACCAGACTGAAGGAGGAACCACTTAAAAGATTTTGAGGACTCATGATTCATAGATGGAAGCAACTTTGTTGAAACGGTACTCATAAGGCTGGATGTGTAATCACCACCATGAGAGAGGATGTCTTAAGAGTCATTCATGCTCATGGAGTGATATGGAAGGAGTAAAGACTGCTGACATCACAAGGAAGGCACATCAAACAAGCTGAGGACGTTTTACAACTGAAGGTTGTGAAACTACCTGCTGAAGTGGCCATCATGCACTGTAAGAGACACCAGAAAGTTAACACTCAGCAGGAAACTGGAAACAAACTGGCAGACTACAAAGCCAAACGGGCAGCAGAAAAGGTATGGGTTGAGCCTTTCATTCCAGATGGCAAGATCTCTATCCCCCACCCTAAACTTGAGAAGAATTTGATCAATGACTTAGGAGGAGAAGAACACTCTGATACACTCCTATATACCCTGACAGTCATATAATTATTCTCCCTGATATTCTGTGGAGAATAATCCACAATGAACACTACAAGACTTAATGGGGTGCAGATGCACTCGATATGTATTTAAACCAAAAATTGGTAAGTCATAATTTATATACCACAGTGAAGCAGGTTACACAACAATGTGAAGTTTGTTTGCAAAATAAACCTAATACAGTTTCCAAAGTACAGTCAGGAGATAATGGCAAAGGAAATTATCCAGGAGAACAATGGCAAATCAATTTTTTAGAACCTACAAGAAAAGGGGGGAGGTTGAGATACCTGTTGGTGTTAACGGATACCTTTTTGAGAAGACCAGAAGTCCTCCCTTGTCAAACAAACAAAGCTATGGAAGCTTCCAATGCCTCATTACATGAAATAATACCCAGATTTGGGGTACCTTCTGCAAGGTTCCAGACCGAGGAACGTATTTTACTACTGAAATCATGCAATAGGCTAGGGATTTATTGGCAATTACATACTCCTAACAGGCCACAAGCAAGTGGACAAGTAGAAAAATGAATCATCTAATTAAACAACAGACTGCTACGGTTTGTCAGGAAACTAACATGTACTGGTACCAGGCCCTACTTTTAACACTGCTAAGGATACGAGCTAAGCCATAGGCCAAGAAAGACTTAAGCCCCTTTGAAATCTTGTGCAGCAGACTGTATTACATGCCATACCAGAGAGAGGACTGGAGCCAGGTGGGGGAATAGTATTTGATGCAATATATAGTAGCCGTAAGAAAACAAATAGACCAGATTAACCAGTGTGTTAGATTCCCAGGCATGAGGATTAGATAATCCTATCCATCCTCTTAATCCTGGGGTCTGGGTGTATGTTAAGAATTTTTCAGGAGACCCACCTCAGGAAAAATGGAGTAGACCTTACCAAGTGCTGTTAACCACCATCACTGGATTCACTACAGCAGAGTCTAGACAGCACCAGCCAAACAGCGGACTTCAGAAATTACCAGACCCCTGAAGTTGAAAGTGCACGTTATATTTACAATCCCCATTATAAATGTTACTGTTGTTTCGGAAAACGTTAATTATCAGGTCATTTGAGCATTAACACCACGCACAGGAATCCATGTGCCTTTATATGGAATCTCTGTAAGAACACACAAATGAAATTTGCCTTATTAAAAGGCCTCTGGGTAAACACCTCTGGGTAAGGCCGCCAACAAACTGAGGACTACATTAAGGGTCCCCAGTTTGAGTTACAAAGTAAGTTACAAATATCTGGAACAACGTGGAAGTTTTACATGCAATTGATAATGAAGTTTTATGAGTGAAGAATTCACACTGCACACAGAAAAGGGGGGAATCAATGTGGGGGCATGTAAAGCTGGCCCCATACGGAGGCGTGAGCTGAGCTTGCCAACAAAGATAAGCTTAACAGCCTGCAAACAAGATAACAACCTGCAAGACAGGGTTTTTTGCAGACATGCTACAAGACACGATATTTGCAAATATACTGCAAAGATAAGACATCAGCAAGCCTCCCCCCCGCCTCATGACACCATTATACGTGCTCTATCCGGGAGAGTTTATGCAGATAAGCTACTGAATATGTATGATTATATTGTATAAATGTGCGATATGAACCTGGAGTCGGCGCGCACATCTGGCAAGGAGAGAGATGCCCCGTGCTGCCCGGTGCCGAGAAATAAAGCACACCTTGCTTAATAACTTCAGTTATTGAGTTTTTACTACGTCAACACAGTAACAGTAAGTAACAAACCAGCAATGAACCACAGTCTTCATTTGCAGTTTCAGCAGGCTCAAGGAGTGGACACATTTTAGATGACACCAGCATTCTTCTCAAAAAAAATCAAAACCAACCAACCAACTCTGAAGAGCACTGTATGAATTTGAAAGAGACTATATGCTTCTCTTGTGGTTTTCTGCAAGAGTAAGGGGGTTAATCCTGGCAACAATGAGGAAGAGTCATAGAATCACCAACGTTGGAGTGTTGTTCTCCAAGCCATTTATTCTTTGTCTATATAAATTAATGAAAAATTGAATCACTGTCATTTTACCAGTATAGACACTCCTCAGACTTCCATCAGGTTGTCTCTCTAAACTGATCACATTCTCACCTCAAGCTCTGTCTATTCCCTACCAGTGATTCCCTCTCTACAACTTGTATTGTTGAGGCACTGTGCTCAGTGCTTGCCATGGGCAATCCTAACAGTCTGGAAGAACATAAACTGTCTGGGGCTGGATAACGAGAACATTTTCTAGGATATCACTGCCTACACCAATTCTTCGTTAAGTCTGAGGGGGTTTGGCAATGTAGTATAAAAGCTCACAGTAAAGGGAAGAAAAAGAGTACTCCAAGCTTTCTCACCAGCTTCTCTACTGAAAACAGTTTTAACATAATTCATCAGCACACTTCCAGCAAAAGCTGGAGTGAATGAGCAAATACAAATTGAGCAAAAAAGTTGTGAACACACTATTTAGCAATCCCACAGTATTCATCACAACTTCTTAAGTGTTTGGTAAACATTTATGCTTCAGGAACTGTGAAAGAGAAAGTACTAAGGGTCGGAAAGAGCCTAGAAGCTTTCAAGAAGAAACAAAGCGACAGTGGCTTTGGAAAAATAACCAAAATCCTTATGTGAAGATAGCTGGTACCAAAACGTTTGCAGAAACACTAGGCTGACTTCAGTTACCAAGGAAAGTGAGAAGGGAAATGAGAAGATCATAATGGCTCTCATGGCAGTTTGTGGAAAAGACCGTTCAGAAAAGTGACGAAATGGCATTTTCTGACAGGAAGGTAATGCCTGCTGGTGGAAAGGAATTTGATACAGAAGAAAGTGAACTCACACACAACCAAACAAAAAATCAAACTGCAAAACCAAAAGCCACAAACCAACTTGGGGAACCAGATTGTTCTGAATATATTGCAAGGACACTGCTCCTCAAAACATCCATTCAACTTCAGAGCTGAATCGCCTGCCTGTCTAGTACCGCAGAAAGCTTCTAATCAATGATGTACACAGGCAATGGCCACAGATCAGTTACAAGCATTATCTCGTTCAAAATGAAAAAAAAAGGAGGTAAAAACAAGTAAGCAAGGCAGCCTAATGAGAAAACAAGTCACTGCTACAACATACATTCAAAATTATGAAAAATTTTATACGCTTTGCTGAAGTTTCCCCTGGGATTTCAGTACAGGTGAAGCAGTGGAGGTTCAGAGCCATTTCAAAACCCAAGGGCATCCATAAAGTCAGCAATTCCACATTTAAAGAGAAAACTCTTTTCAATAAAGTAATATAATGGCTGTGAGAGGACTTCACCAAAGTGATAATTAAATATGGAAAACAATTCAGTTACACATCTGGTTTTTGAAATAACTACCCCATATACCAAATTTTATCAAGAATTCCCTTCCAAGGATCATATCACAGAAACTTGGGACATTTTTCTCCGTCTTCCATCATCTTTCTAGCAAGCTGGCAGGGTGACTGCCAAACAAACAAGTGAATAACTCAGCTTATGGGTTAGCCAGTAAGTGCTGTGTGTGCAGGTAGTTTGTTTCTTTAAGAGGATTCCCCAGCCAACAGCGTTTCCATCAGGAGAACTCTCTTTGAACTAATTAGTGAAGAACTGGAGGCTCACAAGGACAAACACAAAACAATTGGAAAAGCTTAAAATCCTTTCTATTACATAACTTGTGTGGCTGATTCCAAATCAAAACATGGGCTGAGCTCCAATCTGAAAGAACAAGCTAACACAATACAGTTCCTCCTACTTCCCCTTAGCATTTAACCAAAAAACTGAGTGTGTAACCTCATTTTTTATTTGCATCGGCAACTACATCACAGGTCACTGAAAAATGGTGAACTGTGGAAATGAAAACACACCAAATGGTCCCATTTTAGAAGGCTCACTGCAACTGACAACCTCAGGATCTGGCAAGTTCTCAATACAAACTGTCTTCTCTAACTAGAAAATCATTGTCAAAAAGTGGTGATAAAGATAATTAAAACGGTACAGGAGCTGAAATCGAAGAAGTTCCCTGATGCCGACAGATCCCTCGTCAGGCTAGACTCATTGGCAACACACTGTGTAAAGTATCTGCAAGTGTGCCACGTTAGTAGTACCATGTGTGACTTCATCAAGTGGACAAATAATTATTTAGGCAGTAAATTCATGCTCACATACTTCTCAAAATAACTCTGACCAGAGCCTGGGAACTGCCAGCAAAAACCTTAAGGCAAGCCTTGGTACTCTTTCAGAATGTCTCTCTTGAGTGAAAGTAAAACTTTCATTTGAAGGAGTTAAGTCTCACTACAAACAAAACCTGAAAAGCATGAACCAAGAGCAAGCAATACCATTCTTGGCTATGTGGGTTTGTGGAAAGCAGAACAGCAACATCCCAACGTGGTGTGAATACTTACAATTGCCACAACTATTGTGTTTCTCATGTCAGAAAAGAGACTGAAGACTGCAAATATGTACAGCCTACTGAAGTAGTTTACACAGCAGATGACAGCAGAGAGAGCAACTGCTGCTGGCTTTTAATTCAGTCAAGAGAACTAAAAGAACTAGGCCAAGACCCAGAAAAACACAATCATAGAGCAAACCAGTGGAGAACAGCTGGCCAAATGCATCTCAAAGTTAAACAAAACCGATCAATTTTTCAAACATCAGTCTGCCTTGTAGATCTGTACAAACTAGAGACATCTTTCTTTCCACAGCAGGTTTTCAGAACTTTGTCACCTTTGCAGCAACACATGCAAGAAGACTAACACAAAATGTGAAGTTCATATGTTTTGTCTGGTGTCCAGCGCTTACTTCTACATCTCAGGATTCACAGCTATAAAAAACGTAACGGCACCATCGTTCCTTTTCTTTACACCAGAATAATGTTCCATCCTAAAACCAATGTGTCCTGACAGCATGATCCAAGAGAGCCATTCAACTCAGATGTGTACTCAGCGTTTCTCTCTCTCTCTTGTCTGGAGATGGCTTTTTAAAAAATGCTTCCACCCTATCCACAACTCTAATCTCTAATCGTGAGCAGACAGGAGACACAGGCAGTTACCTGGGACTAGGGACAGCACCCAAATGTATTAAAAAATTATAACTTTGGCCTACAGCGAATGCAAAGTATGCTTTCTGGTCCTGACCCAATGACAAGGGAACATTTAACCACAGCATAACTCTGACAGATGACAGCACAACTCAGCATCGATTAGATTCTCTGTTCACACATGGCCAACATTCAGAAGAGAGAGAACTTTCACAGTTCTAGATAGGTTGGCATTAATGACGCAGGTGATGATCACCAAGGTCAGCAGTAACAGGAAAGGTACTGATGCTAGATTGAAAGAAAAGAAAGGTGATAAAAGGAAGAACAGAAAGGGCTCGTGCAATTTCTGTTAACTATGTGTCCGGCTCTGCGTGGTATAAACACATCAGAATTTGGGGCCAAGATCATAGGATCATAGGATGCTTGGGGTTGGAAGGGACCCAAGAGATCATCGAGTCCAACCCCCCTGCCAGAGCAGGACAAAACTATCTAACACAGATCACAGAGGAACACATCCAGGCGGGCCTTGAAAGTCCCCAGAGAAGGAGACTCCACGACCTCCCTGGGGAGCCTGTTCCAGTGCTCTGTGACCCTCACAGTAAAGAAGTTCCCCCTTGTGTTGAGGCGGAACCTCCTAAAAATCACCAAGAAAAGACTTAAATATTTAAAATTGTCATATAGTTATTTAATTGCAAATGTTATCTGCTTTCCTGTCTGCTATTATAAATAAATTAGTATCAAAAGGAACTATAACAACTCTTGAAGCAGACCTGCTGTACTTTGCTGAGTCCTCCATGCCACTCTTAAGAACCCCTTCTCTACTAGTGCAAAAGAAAGTTTGCTAATAAAGAGAAATGTAAACAAGCAGACCAGGAAAGCAGTGTTCTGTACAATAACGTGGGCTTACATGCCCCCACGAGTAGTTTTATAACAGTTACACAAAGGTTGCATAGAGGTATCTCAACCACAGCAAGAGGGGGCCTGTATATTTCCAGTTACTGCCAGACTAATCTGTAGTTTGCTTATAGGAAAGTGTTTTCAGATTTCCAAGAAGCAGCCCACAAAACCTATGCAGCGAAGCAGCAGTACAATCCTGTGGAGTGCAGGCAGGTGAAAACCACTCACCCAAAAGAGAGTTCTGTCCTAAAATCCCCAGTAAATTTTCTGTTTCAATCTTTGGTCAAAAATTATCTTGACAATGATCCTACAAATGACTTGTCTTTTGCAGTTTTGACATTTCTTCTGCAGATCTCCTCACCCGCCAGACCCCGTTGCCCCACAACTTCCACAAGCTCAAAAAGCACCCCAGTGGAACTTGGGGGGACCTCACCTTTCATTTTGACAGTGGGAGAATTGGGTCCGCCCGATTGTTTCCTCCATCCTCTCCAGTTCTGGCAAAGGCTCTCGGCCTCCGAGATGAAGGAACAAAGAGAGTCCTCTTCAAAGCGATCCGAGTCTTCAAATGAAAACCTCTCCCCGTCCTCCCACTCTGCAAACATGAGTTCCATCACATCCGACGGATGACGCGGGGCCAAAAGAAAGACAGCTATAGCACTGCTCAGTCTTAGGTGGATGGGCTTGAGGGGTCCTGCAATACTTAAAAATCTCTATTTTGCTTCGATCCCCATACTATAGTACAAGGAAAAACAGAGCCAGCGCTGTCTGAGGTGGAAGAAGCAGGAAACGAACTACTAAAGGGAAGCTCGTAAAAATCTCTCGGAAAAAACCAAAAACAAAACAAAACCAACCAACCAAATCCCAGGACCTTTTAAAACCTGAAAAAAACGCTTATGTCCACAAAATGTACTGGAGGCGGGGGGACTGGCTGGTCTCGGGGAGCGGCCGCGGGGCGGGACAGGGCACACGGCGGCTCCCGGGGCTGCCCACGGAAGCGGCCCCGGCGCGGGAAGACGCGGGACAGGGCCGGTTCCTGCTCGGCGCTGCCGGTGGAGCAGCAGGTCCTGCCCGTCAGGCCGGCCCCGCCGGGCTTGTGCTTGTCTCACTCGGAGCAGGAACCGGAGGAAGGGCGAGGGCAGGAGGGAGCAGCGCCGGTGGAGGCGAGCGACAACTTCCCTCCCGCTCCCGGAGGCTTAAAAACGGCCCGGCGGGACCGGGGCACCCGGAGCGGCGCGACCTCCCGGCGGCTCGTCACCGGCGCCGGCAAGCGGCGGGCAGTGGGTCCGGCCTCATGGGGGCGCGGGCAGAGTTGGGGGGCAGAGCCCAGCTCGGGGACCGGCGGGCGGCGCCGCGGG
>VXBP01004959.1:138164-195163 GCA_013400115.1 Rhinopomastus cyanomelas | reverse complement strand
CGGGTGGAGCCGGCCGCTCTAGGTGCCCATGGCCGGCGGAGCCCGTGTCCGGCGCGGCGGCGCTTGGCTGTCCCGGCGCGGCGGCTGCAGCAGGTCCCTGCCCGGCGCGGGCACCAAGATGGCTCCGCGCTTCCCAGCTTCACCTGCGACACCCCCCCGCCAGCTGAGAGTCGCTTCCGCCGCGCCGCTTCCGGCTTCCGCCCAAGGAGCCCGAGAGGGTGGCCGGGGCTGAGGGGCCCGGTGGAGCGGCTGGCTGAGCTGGTGCTAAGGCAAAGCCTTCCGCAAGGGTCGTGGCTCCGCAACCTCTGGCGGCTCTGCGGCCCTCACTGTGAAAAAGCTTTTCCTTATGTTTAAATGGAACCTCCCAGTTTGTGCCCTGTCACTGGGGACCAGCGACTTTGGCCCCGTCCTGCTGACACTCACCCTTTAGGTACCTGTAGGCATTTATGAGATCCCACATCAGTCTCTAGGCTAAAACAGGCCCAGCTCTCTTCCCGCAAAACAGATGTTCCGGGCCGCTGGTCATCTTAGGTGGTCATCTTAAGGACTTTATGCTGGACTCCCTCATTGCCCTTGAACTGGGAAATCCAGAATTGGACACAGGTTTTGGAGATCTGTTTCATTGCTTCATCGTGACAGTAGGCTGGTAAGTTTTCTGTGTAAGTCAAGAAAGCGTCAAACAAACCGCCATGGACTGGACCAGCAGCTCCATGCCCATGTTTGTACAGAGGGGAAAAATGCAAATGCCAGAAAACAACAACAAAAGAAGAGCTAGTGAAAAACTGACATCGATGAAATATCGAGGTCCCTTCCAATCCCTAATGATTCTATGAATTTTGTTGATTGGTGGATCCTCATAGTGGGTCTGAGAGATAGCCCTTGAACCTCAAAGGAAATTTCCTACATGACTTGTAATGCTAAGTTAAGGTCTTGCACACAAAGACACACTACTAACATGTCCTTCAGCTGTAAGAGGTGTGCTTCTGTAAATGCCAGGTCCTTCAGGGTCTCCTAGTGTAGTATAACTTTTGGGAAGGGTCAGAACCCTGAGGAAAGGAAGGTCGTGGCTTTCCTACCAGTAAAGACAAAAAGAGGCAACAGCCTCCTAGTACTCAAACCTTGCTTCCAACTTCATCCAACAATATGTCGCTTGCCCAAAGATACAGTTCTAAAAATACCTACACAGTGCCTTACTAGGATCCTCTTTAGGATATACCAGATGCAAGAGTCAGATATACAAGAAGTGTAGTCACTTCATGTCTTTTCATATGAATTAGTCATTTCTGCTGAACGAATTCTTGCAACATTAATAGGCTTTTTGTACCTTGTTCTCAGAAATTACTGCCATCAGGCTCTCATGCACACAGAATCACACAGAACATTAGGGATTGGAAGGGACCTTGAAAGATTATCTAGTCCAACCCACCCCCCACAGCAGCAGCATCTAGATAATGCCATGGGAAAAGCTCATTTATGCACACATTTGCATTGCAAGACCTGATGTCTAATGGGTCATAGGTCTTTGTTACACAAAAATTGGTGTATCAAGGCCTAGTCAATCAGTCTAGGATGTCCAAATTTCAGAAATTTTCCTTGGTGAAAAGAATTGCCAAGAACCTGTTTTTCAGCTAGTGAGGAATACTATTAATTAACAATAATTGTAATTACTCTGTAAGGTAATGACACACAGTTGGGGTATGAGGTAATTATTGTGCTCAGTCCTTTTCTACACTGTGCAGAGGCAGGCAGAGGATTATAGAGTGTGGGAATTTAGAGCATCAAGCAGGGCAAAAGGCTTTGCTGTTACTTCTGAAAAGTCATGAATGTAATGGGGACAGGATACTCGACATCAAAACCACCACAACAGTGTGTCAATGCTGAGTTTGTGCAAAATTACTCTATCAAAAGTCCTCCACAGATGACTGAAAGAGGATCTTCAGCAGTGCAGCTCTAGCTGGTACCACACCACCCTCCACACTTCGTACTTCACTCTGTAGTCCATTAGGTAGATTTAGCCTTAGAACCTTCTCACCTATACATTTTTCAGAATGGAGTTTTGTTAACTTGCTATAAAATCACTTGGTATAAGACAATTTCAAAATGCTATGTAATACCTAATAAAAGAGGATTTCACCTCCTGATCAATCCAAGTCATGGCTCAGGTCAAAACAATGGTTGTTCACAGGGAAGTGTGCAATCTTGATGACCGTCTTAATTCTTCTGACAAAGGATGCTTTTTCTCAGGCATAGCCCACTGTGCTCTTGAAAGGCAGAGGTATAGGAACTGCTGGGTTTGTGGAGGAGAAAACTATGTGGAGGAGAAAACTCAGTGGAAAGAAAGAAGACGAGAACAAGAATGATATCACAGCCACAACTGCCCAGCCTGTCCATCCTGGCCGAGTATGTCCACCACACGCTCTCCCTAACCCTGGTCTGGGGAGGGAAAGTACTACCCTACTCCAGGTATTTTGTCCTTTCACACCTTGTTCTGATCTCCCCGTGTCTGATGCAGCTGGCAACAACTTCGAGGCAAATGGACACTTGTACAAAAAAACCCAATGAAGAATAACTTACAGAGTGTGTGCGACATCTCATGCAAAAGAGGAGGGTGCCTGTTTGCCATAGGGTTGCTGCCTGTTCCTCAATGCTAAATACTGAAAGAAAATGGGCAAAAATGGCTTTTCATGTTTTTCACCTTGTTAATGGCTGGTTAATGCGAGGCTGTAGAGGACATCCTGATGCTGAATTGGTGCTCCTCTCAAGACTTTTTCCCAAGTGGTAGCTAAGATCGGTACCAGATTGTTCTTCAGAGCAACTTACCACACACATCCCTAGTGCACATAGGTGTGCTAGGCAGGCAAACAGAGGTAGGACAGCACATGAGCCAGGTGGGAGGCAATGTGTTGTATGAAGGAAGGGCTTCACCTGCAGGAACACTCTTTCCATGATGGGTTTCACCTGCAGGAACACTCTTTCCATGATGGGTTTCACCTGCAGGAACACTCTTTCCATGATGGAGAAAAATATTTAGAATCACAGAATAATCAGATTTTAAAAGACCATAAAGATCATCAAGTCCAACCATTAACTGAAACCTGCAAAACCCGTTGCTCAATCATGTCCCATGACTTTTAAGCATGTTCAGGGATGGAGATTCACACACCTCCCTGGGCAGCCTGTTCCAATACCTGATGACCCTTTCAGCGAAAAGGTTTTTCCTGATGTGTTACCTAAACTTTCTCTGGTGCAACTTGAGGCAATTTCCTCTTGTCCTATCACTTGTCACTTGTGAGAAAAGATGACCACTCATCTCTCTAAAACTTCCTTTCAGGTAATTGTAGAGAGTGACAAAGTCTCCCCTCAGCCTCCTTTTCTTCAAACTAGATAGCCCCAGCTTCCTCAGACACTTCTCAAAAGGCTCGTCCCCCAGACTCTTCATCAACCTTGCTACCCTTTTTGGACCCACTCCAGACCTTCTTCTAGACCAACTCAATGTCTAGAGGATTTTAGGGATCTAAAAGAATTTAAAAAAAACAGCAAACACCTAAAAACTAACCCAGCAGTGTTTTTTGATGAGGGAAAAGAGAAGAAAGAAGTGCAAAATGAGAAATTAAACACATTGTGCTCAAGGAATTTTGAGGCAACTACAGGGAAGAATCAGCAACCTGACTTAGATGTTGTAGTACCTGAAATGTCATAAATGAGCAGGGAGATATGGTAACAGCATAAGCCTGATGTTGCTCACCGGTGTCTTTTGTCATCATTATGTGCAGCACAGCACTGTCAGCTTTTAGCAGAATAAGCAGAAAACACACATTACATCAAGAAAGGGCAGAGAGGAGGGATAGTAGAGAGATTTACTAGTGTGACATGCTTCCACTTATAAGATGCTCCAGCACGTTGTCTTCAACCACATTCGATTGGAGCAATCCAATTCCTTCTTCCAGCTTTGGGAGATCACAAACTGCAGAAATTTCTGAAAAAAATCTTGCTTTCACTTTCTCAGACACCGCGGGCTGAAAGCCTGGGAGAGGTGATGAAAGTAATGAGGCAAGAAAACAGGGTGAACATTTGCACTTCTCTTTTAAAATGTATTTTAAGAGACAGAAAAAAATGTGAGTCTTCTGGCTTGTGCAGACCAGAGCTGGCCGCATCCTTGTCCTGGACAACATGAGCAAGTGCAGGTGTGGTTACTCGCTTCTTGTCCTCGGGGCTTTGGCTTGGAAAGGCACAGGAGTTAATATACATCCTACCTTTTTTTCCCCAGCCACTTTATTGCAAGAGAAAGGCATGTATTTTCCCTCATGGAGCTCCCAGCAGACAAAAACTACAGTCACTGCTGAGGAGACCACGAGAAATAGTATCTGACAACTTCAGCAGTCCTCTGCTAGAAAGAAAGGAGTTCAATAAGAAATCCTGGAGATGAGAAGTTTGCCACTGACATGGTTTCTTCCTTACAGGGATATACTATTTTTTCTCTCCTCTGTTCTTTCAGAGGAGAAAAACTGCTGTTCAGAATTCCTCTGCCTCCATTACACACAATTTTCAGAGTGCAGCGCTTCATGTGAGACACACAGGAGCACTCCCACACACCCCCAAGCACAACTGCAGCGTTTACATTTGTTTCCCATCTTAAGCTCTCACTGGGACTGAGAGTCAAAGAGAGTCTGCACTGCACCCCAGAGGTGTCTGCTTCTCACTGGTGAGTCATGTGCTGCTCTACGAGTCATATCCAGCACGGTTTTATTTCTGGTCACGTGGAAAGTAAAACACATCCTTGCCGTGGCTTGGATTTAGCACAGGCTCAATAACAAGATAAAGCACTCCAGAGATTTTATCATTGCTGACACGATGGGACCCAGCTGTTCAGCTCCATTCTGACTTGGCAGAGGCTTCATTGTCTTTTCACACATGATAACGTTCTCAGAAATAGCAAGTGTTTAAAGCACACATATGGCACCGTGTCCAAGTAATACTTTGGATGTGCAGAAGAATAGTTCCTTGTGCTCTGGCACGCTGTGGCAAGCTGCAGATAATACTTGTATCCTAAGTTCCTCTTTCCTCTAGAAGATCCCTGCATCACTGTATACCCATCACTGTTAATTACAGATATTAAGCACCTCCAGAGACATTACCAACTATACCACTCTTGTTTATTTCCAAGCACTAAGCCTGCAGAACAGATGGAACAAATACTTCAGCACAGGAGAAAAGACAGCACATAGCTCATCTGCCCTCACTCTGATTCTAACCTGACAAGTGGCTGTGCAAGATGCATGAACCTTTCACTGCGTACTGGGAAGCTGAATGCAAAGCTGCCCTGAGGAATCACCAGCTCTGGAAAACAAATTTCCTGCGCTTGAATTGACCGGCTTCCAATCTTTGACTAATCCTTTCCACAAGAGACTTTGAACTGATGGTGTCTGAAGTTCTTTCCTCAAAATCTTACAGAATTTGAACACATGCCTGATGGTAAAGACTTACTCTAAAGTAAATTAACTCTTTGTGAGATAAGTGACTGGTACGTACCTGGAAAATGGAGTCAGTAGGAGAACACTTTCCAAGAGAGGGGAAAGAAAACAACTTTTCACTGCAATTCCTCTTTTTTTTTTCTTTTTCCTTCAGTTGGTGTTGCATTTGGACATTTCCTCAGCTAAGGTGTAAAGACTGTGAAGACAGTAATCTCTCTTTCCTTTGTCTAGAGAGCAGGTCAGGCACTCTGTTTATGGAAACTCAGCACTTGATAACTCAGTTTATCTAACAGAACATGTTAGCCTAACTAGCAATATCATATACTTGCAAGTTTCCTAAATACTCAGAGAAGACTCTTTAAATGCAGGTGTCAAGGAATACAGAGGTACCATACGTTCTTTGGCTTACTTTGGCCAAAAAACAACCAATAAATTTTCTAACTATGACATTCTTCCACCACCCATCTACAGTTTTAGAAATCAAAGAAATTAGTCGCAGAAAAGAAGTTGCAAGTGTGTCAGTAATTGACTCGCAACACACCTTTGTGGTAGAAGTCAGGTTCCTGTATTTGCTGCAAAGGGTATGGTCAGGGAGACAGGGGAAGCCCATTGATTCATGTCAAGACAAACACCCTGTTTTGCAGCATCTGTAAGCAGATCTTGGCTAGCTGAAGCTACCCAGCAGACACAGAGGTACCTCACTCTGCTGTGTTTGTATGCTTCTCTCACCTTCAGCAGCAGAAGTTTTCTACGTGCTGTGGAACCTGCCCTTTCAGATTAAACTGGCCATAGCAAAATGTGCACCACAGCTAACTCTCAGCACTTAAGTCTTTCAAAATATGAAGATTAGGCACCTTAATATTTAAATACAGGAATAAGAGGTTCCTAAGAAAAGGTGAACAACAGGAAGAACAGTGTCCAGTATTATATGCACAGCAAAGCCGTCTCTGTATTCTGCACAACCTTGCTGCAGAAAAATAATCTAACCATGGAGACAGGGACATGAGGTATTTACTTAAAAAAATGTCATTAATTATATCCCACCAGAATTCAATGGGAGGTTCAATTGTCAAATGAATTGTCAATTCAACATGAGGTTCCCTCTTAGGAAGAGTGTGGTTGTTACAACCACATGGCAGTGCTCCATTTAAGGAAACACACCTTGGCAAGTTTTGTGCTCCTGAGCATGGGTAAGGGTCAGAACCCTACCTGGTTCTGTATGTCTTGCCAGCCTCTTTCGTGCAAGAAAGAGGAGATACTAACAAAAACATTCTGCATGACACAATGTCAAAAAATTACCCTGGCTGCTAGATTCAGAGTTAACAACTGTAGTCACTTTTCTGTTTCTTTAAGAAACAAAGGTGTTATGTTTTCTTGGACCTCCTTATTGAGGAAGTAGGACCTAATCCAGGGTGCTCTGTGAAAGAAATCTCCTATCCCTGATGTATTCAGAAGAGAAGCTTTTTGAACAGGATCCTCCACCTTTAGGAGACTTAGGGATTCCCAGATTAAATCAGCTGCTCTATTTTCAGCTCTCCTCTCTAGGCAGTTGATCAGCCCTCAGGAGGTACTGACAATTGTGAGCTGATTCAAAGACTACCAGGTTTTGTTAGGCAGATCTTAATTTTCAGCCATTGCCTCCAAAATGCTGTAACAAAGTCCTGTAAAACTTACCACCCAGAACTTCCATGCATTTCCCAAGGCAATTTCCCATGTCTTCTTAGGAGGACAAAAAGTAGATATGTGTAATTCTGTCATCACATTTAGTGTTGAATCTAGAACCTATATTTATTCAGGATGGTTAAAAACAATAGTAGTAGGAATTTAGTGAGCAATGGCATGCCCTTTGCTTGTTTATTCAGGCATATAGTGTGTGGACACTCCTGCCCTACCTTAACAGAGCCATCACATTCAACTCCAACAGTGCATCGTCCCCAGGCATCAACAGCAAAGTTGCATCAGTTACACCAGCGTAACTGCAAAGACAAGTCTTGTAGGACAACAAAGATTTCTAAAGTCTTAGCCAGCCTAGCTGTGGTTTCAATATTTGGAGAGTTAAAAGTGTTTGTGTTGAGACCTCAGCATAGCTGAATCATAGAATGTCTTTCTTAGTCTTGCTAGAGATAACAAGGTGGTAAACCTGAAGCAAAGGAGCTCTTCTGCTGTCTGTTTGGTTACTGGTTCAGTAGTCTGAATAGTACACGTGTACCCTCTTAAACAGGTCTTCATCCCATAATCAGAGCTTGTAATCCCTCTTTATCTTCAGCAAGCCTGCACATGCAAGTGGGAAGGGAGTCAAAGAGGAACTCACGTGTGGCACATATTCTTCTTTGTTTACAGCTCAGTTTTAAGCAGAGCAGATTATTTAAACTACAAAATGGGGGTTGTCTTGTTGTTGTTTGAAGGGGTTTTGTTCTGCCTTTGAGATGAAAATAACAGATAACAGAGAAGCATAAATGTTTACAGTGGTTTCAGCTGAGTTGTCCAGTTACGTTAGCAGGCTAAATCACCCACACGCTCCCTGCCTTCACCATGAGGACAGCCTATTGTCCAGGCTAGCAGGTCAGGCAAACATGACAGCAAGTCACAGCATGACTTCTTCTTGTGGAAACCTCTGACAGGTACCTGCTACTAGCTCCTGAGTCCCAGGGCTGGCATAGGCTGTGAATATCACAGAATCATTAAGGTTGGAAGAGACCTCCAAGGTCATCAAGTCTAATCATCAACCCGACATCACTATGCCCACTAAATCGTGTGCCACATCTACATATTTTTTTGAACACCTCCAAGGATGGCAGCTCTACCACCACTTCCCTGGAGAGCCTCTTCCAATACGTTGGTCAGGTATTGCTCTTTCAGCAAAGAAACTTTTCCTAGTGTCCAACCTAAACCTCCTCTGGTACAGCTTGAGGACATTTCCTCTCACTGGGAGAAGAGAACGGCACCCACCTCTTCACAACATCCTTTCACATAGTTGTAAAGAGTGACAAGGTCTCCCTTCAACCTCCTTTTCTCCAGACTAAGCAACTCCAGTTCCATCAGCTGCTTCTTGTAAGATCTGTACTCTAGTCTCTTCACTAGCTTTGTTGCTCTTCGTTGGACACACTCCAGCATCTCAATGCCCTTCTTCTATTGAGCTGCCCAAAACTGAACATGATTTCAGGTGATGCTTCAGCAGTGCTGAGTACAGGCACTAGTCATTTATCTAGTCCCATTGGGAACACTATCTCTGATGCAGGCCAGGATGCTCTGTTGGCCTTCTTGGCCACCTGGACATGCTGCTGGCTCATGATCAGTCAGCTGTCAGTCGGCAACCCCACGTCCTTCCTACCAAGCAGTTTTCCAGCCACTCTTCCCCAAGCCTGTAGCATTGAATGGAGTTGTTGTGACTGAAGTGTAGGACCTGTTACTTGGTCTTGTTAAACCTCATACAACTGATCTTGGCCCACCAACCCAGCCTGTCCAGGTCCCTCTGCAGATCTTTCCAACCCTCAAGCACACCTGCCCAATTTGGTGTCGCTTGCAGACCTGCTGAGGGTGCACTCAATACCCTCATCCAGATCATCGACAAGATGTTAAACAAGACTGGCCCCAATACTGAGCCCTGGGGAGCACTGCTTGTGACCAGCTGCCAACTCAGTTTAATTCCATTATCACCAAGTTAAAATTTTTTAATGTCAGTAGTGGTACCAGAGTGCCCACCATCCTCTCTTTTGATGGATATTGTAGCTATCCTGCTTTGAAAGCTGCATGAAGTAAAGTCCAGTTCCCTCCTGATTGATATTTTGGTTTCAAAGTCCAAAGCCAGCTACCCACACCTGGCAATCTGAAATGAGTAATATCATATCATACACTCCTCCCAAACCCTTTTCATCACATGAAGGCAGCGGTCAAGTGGTTTAATACAAACGGGATAGCTGGCAGATGCATAACCTGCACCACAGCTTTGACTTTGGTTCTTTCTCAGGTAGTGACTCCAGAAGAGCATTGCTGAGCTGACTTGGTGGGACAGCATCTGCTCACACATGGACTGTCTAAAGGCCACTTTTGCACAAGCAACAGAGGAAACATAGGCGGGTGTAGATAACGCCAAAGGCAGACATGAAGCCAGAGAGGTATTAACCACAAGCAGCTCTTCCATGAGTGCGTCCAGCTCCCCACAGCAGGCTGGAGCTGGCGCATGCACAGATGAGTACGCTGCAGTACTTGGGGTTGTGGTGGGTTCGAGACCACAATTTAAGACAAAGGAAAAGAAAACACAGCAGTGAGGTCTCGATGACATCTCGGATAAATTTGCCAGGCAATGGATAGCTTAGGGAAACTGGGGAAAAAGGTTTATTTACTCTGTAACTGTATACAGAAAGGAAGAAAAATTACGCAAGTCAGTGCACACGAACTACAAACTGTGCCACAAATGCCATCACACAACCTGCGAAAAATACAGTGGGAGGTCACTACAGTTTGGGCCTTGGGTCTTCTTTCACATTAGAGATCTGGAGAAAAAGAGCATGTCAGTCAAGTAGAGACAAGTACCACCACCCTCATTATTATTCATGCATCTGCGATACAGTGAGACCCAAACTGCTTGCAGAGTGGTGAATTCTTCAATTCTTCAGCGTAGCTTCTCCAGCTCAACGCTCTCGGGATGGCCTGACTGCTCAGTACCTACAGCTGCATCCCTCAGTGCAGACGACATGCATTTCCAACCAAGAACCCAGTCTCTATCTTTCAGATCCAAGGTTTAAGGATTCTCAAGTCCTTCTGCTTTCTTCAGCTAAGCACGAAGGAATTCTCCCCCAATACTTAAGCACCCCCAGTCTTTCTCAGCAGCAGAAATGACAAACAGTCTCTCTTCCTGCTGATCAGTCTCTCCAAAATGGCAGCGGCATAGCCACATAGCCCCGGCCACGTGCGGGATCCAAGATGGAGACCGAAGGCGTGGCTGCGTCAGCAGGGCCGCACCCCCCCACACTCTACACGTGGCCAGGAGGGTCTTCCAAAGATCCTCTCCTCTGTCCTCCTGTCTCAGCTCCAGGAGGTAGAGGAGTACCCCAGCTCACCGCGATGCTGAAAGTCTGCTTCGTGGTGGGTGGGTGGTGGAGGGGTTATGATGGCAAATCTGCACCAGTCTTGCTCCTCTGGTCCTTGGCCACGATCGCATGGCATCAGGTCAGAGCTGGCGGCGGATCTGGGGCTGTGGTGCAGCGGTGGCATCGGGACCGTGTGGCCACGGCAAGTTGCAGCCTGGGCTGCTTCGGAAGCCGCGGCAGGTCGCAGCCAGCATGGGCCTGCGGTCCTGTTGGAGCTGCGGCAAGTCACGGCCAAGCCGCATTTCCCACCCCCCACCGCCACAGCCCCCAAAACAGTGAACGAAGAGCACCCTCTGCTTTTTATAGGCTGACCTAGCCAGGCCCTTCCGGGGCAGGTCCCCCGGGGACAAGCCCTTCCGGGGAAGGTTCCAGGACAGTGTCACCATCCCCCAGGACAGGTAACTGGGGGAAGGGTTCCTCTTGAGAGTAACTTTTTATTCCTCATGAAAGCACAACTTCTGCACATCTGAAAATTCTGGTAGTTTTCAGACTGCAACAGGGGTCTGCAGGCAACCAGCCAAACCAAAGGCTTAACCCTAAGGACTTAGGACAGTCGTCACAGTAACACTGACCTTTGAAAGTGCTGGGCTATTCTTCCAAACAGATTTCTTTATGCAGCAATGCAGATTGCTGTGGTGGTGGTAGGAAGCAGAACACTCTTCTTCCATCGGTGGCTCATTCAGGCTGCATTTCCCTCCTCTCACTGCCACATTTCCAGAGGCTGCTTTTGATTCTTAGAGTGGTGACACGTGAATCATAGGCTGGTCATGCTGACAAAGTTTGTTGAAAGGTAGTACAGAAAGACCAGCTGTAATCTTATAACAGGATGCAATAGATCAGATTTAAGTGTTGACCTGCAGATACCCCTTACCTGTTCCAAATGACCAACCACTGCATTTCACTGTAATGGCTGCTAACATGATGTTGACTTTGGAACATGCTTTAGGACGTTGAAGCTGCTCTAAAAATGACATTACTACAGAAATTGAATCAGCTTGCAATAATGAAAAGCAAAAAACTAAAACCTGCCCTTGGAACAGATTTCTTTATTAAAAATAAGACAAAGCCCCATACAGTCACCATATAATCCATTTGTTAGTGTACCTTGTGAGCCACTGCTGTTGATCCTCGGGACGTGAAAGTTTTGGCACGTGACAGGTTTCAGAGGTACTCAGCCCCTGGTTAGTAGAAAGGGGTTTTAATAGGACTGAGGAGGCTGCTACCCCAGCAATTCTTTAATTCTTGATGTGGGAAATTAAATATTATCTGAACAATGAAAATACTGCTCAAGAGATGTACATTGGTGCAGGTCACAGTGCCGCGTTCCATCCACAAGGAGCGGTCATAAGATGGTTACCACTGGAGGCCACTTAGTTCCCTCTAGCTGGAAGAAACTCCCAGCAAGTCTGTCAGTACGATGCTCAATATCAGAGCGCAGTCCATCCCTCAGAAGCTTTCAATAGACACCAAGAAATCTATCTTTGAGAGGTTGATGGATCACTGCAGCTTTTTCGGGGTTGAGAGGCTTCAGGGTATTGGCTTCAGACAGGAAAGAAGATGGAGCAAAGCCAGGTCCTGTTACCCCTGAGATAGCAAATATCCATGTTCTGTTCCTCGCTAGTGCCTCCACTAATACCTCTGAGAAACGGATCAGTTATTCTCTGCTACAGCTGTATAAGGATTAGAAGGATAATCTACACCCTGTCCAGGTTAATGAACAGCTGTCTGGTTAATTACAGCCTACAACGTAATTCATACAACCCGTCGGAACAACGTTCAACTACAGCAAAAAGGATAAATCTTTAATCCAGCTTCAGCTGGCCAAAGCCTGGACTAGTGTCAAGATAGAGCTGATAGGGATACCTGCAGGTCAGGAAGACACTGGCCCTGCGTCAGCCCTTGTGTACACAGCTTTGGTGTATTCCCCCAAGGTAGGATACCTGGAGCACTAATAGCTGCCGCTGAGACCCTCACCATGGCCATGTGTCTACTCCTACCAATGGTCCCAGCCAGTTACAGTGATGTTCCTTTCTCACTTAACCATCACATGCCACACTGGTTAAATGCTGTAGGAAGCTGCCTCACAGCATCGCTGTGGCATGGTGCACCCACCAGCAACAGTGAGTGAGTTCTCAGCTCCTGGAAGCAGTGTATTAGCCTTATCCAACAGACTACCACCGTGAAGACAGTCTGTGTTGGCCCTGCAGATGTCAGCCACGGCAAAGCTCTACAGAGCTACTGAGGAGCTGCCTGCTTAGAACTGTGTTACACTCCTCCGACATACCATAGTGACTGCCCTTTGCTCAGAGAGCCTGCTGCACCTGCCTCAGATATGGAGGGAATTAGTGGGTTTTCATGCCACTGCACTTAGGCTGCCAGCAAGACCACACTAGGAAGTTTAAAGCTACTCCTACCTACGTACATCATACACACACAGCACTGACATAACTCTGAGCATCACCAAGTAGAGAAAATAGGGCTGAAAAGAATCGGCAGGAGGCACAGCCTCCTCTGCTGAACCAAAGGCTTGGACAGAGCAGACATGGAGACAGTCAGCATATTACCAGACACCTAGATAGCGTGGATTGAAGAGAGACAGTGAAGACAGAGTTTCAGAAAAGGAACTATCTCTAAGGTAAGGGACAATGGAGAATATAAAACCAGAACTCCTATTTCCTCTTATAGGTGAGAACACAAGGAGAGACAAGGTTCAAGGGAAACAAAAGGCAATTAATTAACCATAAAAAGAAATGATGCGCTGTGGAGAATAAAATTATATTGGTTCTCACTGTCAGAAAAGGTTAAGGCTGGGAGCTTAGTTGGATTAAATAAGACATTAAACATATGGAAGATGAAGGGTAGCTACATTCAATAAGGTTCTTGTAAGTTAGGGACATAAACTATCACACTTTAGAAAAAGAAGAATCACGAGAGGACAGTGCATGGTGTACGTACAACACCTGGAAGACCAAGTACTCACACTTCTGTTATTAATTCTAATAACAGCAATGCAGCTAATTCATTGAAGGAGGCCCAAGAACAAAACCCCCCTCAAAGGAAAGGCTGCTAATATTCGTTTACAAATTCACATGTACCGTCCTTTGGAAGACCTGCTGCTGGCTAACGTGGGGTTCAGAACACAGTCCTAGGGTGGCTGAGTGCCACTTACCCCACCAGGCAGTTCCAGTAAGCCTAGGTGACAAATCGTGTGAGTTTGGTTTACAGTTTAAACAGTAAAGAGCAATAATGGGGCTCTGAAACAGGTCGGGACAACCAACGAGAGTAATGGCGGGCTTGCCTACAGTACCAGTAAGGTGGAAAGGTAGGTCAAGGAGACCGGGCATTTCCTTTCTTCTTCCTGGCCACGCAGGACTCACGGCAAGGTACCAGGCCTGCATCCCACTTGTGGTACATGATCATTTATTCTTACTGGCATTGGCAACCAGCTAAGTCCTCTTAAGGAAATAATTACATGGTATTTCAGGAGATGACATATCATCTTACAGATTGTAGGGCACACGGTTAGACTTCATGGTCTTGAAGGTCTTTTCCAATCTTGATGATTCTATGATTCTATATAGTTTTGAACCTTAGGGTGTTTCTATGGCTAAATAAATTGTAAAAATTGATAGACCAAACCAGGTTAAGCTAGAGATGTGACAGTACCCAAGACACAGAAACTCCATTTGAGTTGCTGTACCGTGATGGCTTAGCGGGGCTCAGTTGATCTCTAGCAAAACCAGAGGCCGGTGACATAACCTCCTTCGGTCCTCCTGTCATCTTAATTCTTGGGAGATAGGAGCAGTCTGCAGCTTTCATTGTCAGGGACTCTGCCAGCAGCAGTGGGACAGCACAGCCAGCATGGAGCCAAGCGTGGTGCTGCCAAAGGATCAAGCCTGGCACTTCAAACAGGGTTATTATCCACACGAGTTGCACTGCAGACATTCAGCCCCTCAAGAAGAGCCATGAACACCTCAGATCTGGCTCAAAGGCCAGTTTGCAGGGGTTCTGTCATTACATGTTTTTAAAATTCCTACAATAATTCTTAGAATGTGTTTCCAAGAAAGTCCACTGCAATACCAGTTACCCAACCACCCTGCAACTCCTGACGAGGATAAATGGAACGGTTTAGTTCAGCATTCACACACAAAAACCAGCCGCCTGGTGTTTACATGAAGCTGTTTTATAGCAGCCAAATTACAGCTTTAGGCAACCAGTGCTTATTGAACCCAAGGCAATTTCTAGGGCTCTGTCACCACTTGCCCTGTAATACGACATTGCTAACCCACAGGCTGCGCTCTGCCTGCTGTTCTTGCCTCCCCCCAACACCTAGTGAACGTCTCGGTGCCTTGAGAGCAGACCTTACAGAGAGCAGGCCAGAGCTTGACCCAGTCATTGCCTGCGTCACAGTACCTCAGTGAAGCCAGAACACGCACATCTGGCACAGGTTCCACGTGTCTCATCCTGTATTATCAGTCCACGTTCAAGTTCTTGGTGATGCATCACAGCGCCCTGCCCCTGTTCCTGAGCAGACCTGTTGTCTACACACTGCAAGAAGACCTGGTGCACTGCATGACTGTTCATGCACTTAGCCCTTCTGTCTGTGTTTAGATTTTAATACCGACTTGAGAGTAATATGTTAACTTACAGAAGTGTTTAAGGCCTAAGAGGAGACTGTTATTGTGTTCAGATGAGGGAGAGGGAAGAAACCGAAGTGTTCAGTAATGCTTGCTTCCTCTCAGCATCGCTTCTGTTGAGGCTGAGAGATACAGCTTGATGTCAGCGCTCGCGTACCCTCCCATTAATGCCAGTTGACTTCCACTGAGAGGAGTAAAAAGAGAAACGGTGCAAAGAAGAGAGGAAGCCCAGTCCAGAGAATAGGACACAGTTTAGCAAAGTGGGAAACTGCTCTGCAGCACACTTACTCTTCTACACAAGGAGTGAGTCATTTGCTTGCGGTGTTTCTATACCCTAGGAGTACTTCCATGTTTCAAGGAAGAACTCTGAACACAGAGATACTGAAGACTAACACCACAAACAAAGGGCAGCTAATAACAAGCTAATAAAGGGCAGATAACAAGAGACATTTCCCACAGTGCTGTGGAATCGTGATTCTACAGCTCAGTGTTGGAGACTGACATTACATTTCGATTCCAAGAAGAATAACATATCTATTCAGCCTTCTGAGGTCACATTTTAAAGTTCTTCACAGCAATCATGAGGGCAAGAAAGCTGTTATTTCTTAAAAATGAAGGCTTGCTCTCACAGCAGCAACTGAGTGATTCTAGGAGATGCTGCCTTAAGCAAAGAAAATAAAACCCATCACCAAAGAACTACTCTACTGAGAAAGCAGCAATAAAACCACAGCACCTGGCAGCTGGAAATGTGTGATAGAGCACTGCAGCAGGAAGGACAAGCATCTCTTAGCCGGGACAGAGACTTGAAAATCATTATATGGGAGCAGACCTACTATTCAGAAGAGAAAAGGTTCCCCCCAGAGATGCAGCAGGGAAGGAAAAAAATCCTGACTTGGCTTGTTCCTCAGCTCAGGTCAAATCATCTGATTCCTGGAACTGAAGAGAGCCGTTCTAAAAAACAAAATCTGAAGATTTCCACTCTGCCAGAGCCTGGTGCCATCTTCCAAGCATCACACCTAGCATTTTTCCAGGAGTAGATTTGCAGAGGCAGCTTATCTCTCCACTTCTCTCATTTCTGTGTGCCAGGACAAAGAAACAGCTGTCACTGTGTTACAGGATTCAGAGTCAGAGCAACACGGACTTATCATTCTTAGCGGTGTGCATCTGCTTCCTCTGCTCAGAGCTTACACAAGTCAAACCAAGGATCTCAAAGGATCAGCCGTAACTGTTTTTCTGCCAGTTCGACGTTAAAGTCTTTTCCCAGTGCCCAACAATAAACAGTCACAGGCCAGAAGCCAGTGCCTTCGGCTGCTGCCGGGCAGAAGTACCACGCTGAAGTTCCTAGAGCTCAGGCATTTTCATTTCAGCTTGGTTACTTTCTTGATCCAGGGTACGTATTTGCTGACCTTCGTGTACACTCCAGGGGAATCCTTCCGACCACAGCCGTAACCCCAGGAAGTGATTCCCAAAATGACCCAGCGTCCATTTGACCTCTGACACATGAGTGGTCCTCCACTGTCACCTTGGCAGCTGTCCACCCGTTTATCTTCAGAGAGGTTCCCAGCGCAAATCATGCGGTTAGTGAACTTCTGACCGTAACGGATCTCACAGTCTTCCCGTGGAAGAAGAGGTACCACCCCCTGCAGCAGAGTTCTCGAATAGGACTTCCCTGGAACAGAACAGAACAGCCAGACCAATTCACCGACAGGCAACAGCAGCAACTAGAGCAACAGTGCTCAGCACAAAACCAGGTGTCTGGACACTTCATGTCAGGACTGCGACACAGTAACAGGCCAGCCTCAGCATCTTTGAACAACCACAGCTTCAGAAAACAGTGCTGCCAAGCCAGACCACAAAAAAGAGCTGTAAGATGGGAAAAAAACAAGGAGGAGGTTGGAGAGAAAGATTAGATCAAAGGATGAGTCTTACTTCTGGTTCTGACAACAAGTAACTTGAACCTTTCTCAACATATTTTACCTGAGCCTCCATTTCCTCCTCTGTAAACAAGGACAGTGTTTTCTCAAAAAAATTCAAGCAGTAAGATTTATGAAGTCCTCAGTCCTCGGAGAAGCTTTGGAAGATGTTTCAGAGGCATCAAAATATTATTCACAAGGAGCTCACGACGTCCTTGGCCAAATTTGTCTCCTTTTGCATAAATCTGTTTATTACTCCAGACTCGTTCAGAACAAGGTTCATGCACTATATGAGAGCATGATCCTCCTGCACACAAGGTTCAAGCACGTTCACAAGCTAGTAGGTAAATGCCTCTCTCATCGGGAAAGCCAGGTTTGCTGCACTGGAGGGATTCCAGGCATTAAGCTCCAGCACAGCTTCACATGGCTAAGCTCCTCCTTGATCCTCCCCAGACACCACAAAATGCCACATGCACCTGGATCTGCTGAGTCCAAAGGCAAATGTGTGCTTGGAGTTAAACACTTGGGAGTAACAGCGAGGGAAACAGCTGGGAAGGATGGACAAGTCCGCAGTCAACAGACAAGTTCCTTTGGCAGCAAGTCTTTCTGAGCATAAAGCTTTGCTTCAGTCACAGCAGCCCCACTAAGACCTCCTTACCCAGCCCTTGCGCTGCATCTCTGAGCCTCAAAACAGGGAGCACTGGACAACTAGTTTTAAAACTTGATTTAGAGTTTAAAGCTATCTCAGACCCTGCTAATGCATCCAGTCAGGACTCCACCAAACTCAGCATTTTAAAACACTCTCTTGAGACAGTTAAGTATTTAATAATGAATAATTTCTAGAATACTCTCTGCTCCCCTTTACCTAGGAAGCTCCACAGCAATGTGCTGCAAGAGGACAGGCACAGGCTGTCTCAAACCTGGTGCAGACAGCAGCTGCGGAGCCCAGGGAGAATGAGTGGGGTCCTTTGAGAGAGATTCCTTCCACGTCAGAGTCCCCACTTCACTTCTACAGTATCACAAACATAGTCATGAAAACATGGGGCTGTCCCACAGGTTTTGTACACCAGCTCTGCACAAACTGCTGCCTCGGGGGTCTGCTGCAGACAAATGTGTGCAGAAAGAGTAAGAAAGAGAGGAGTGTGGCCAGATGACAGCACTGTTTTCTCCCACAGCTTCGGGGGCACGTCACAGCCAGCCTAAACTTTGTCGCAGGCAGGCTGAAGAAGCTTCAAAATCAGAAGAAAACACAGTGGCGCAAAAATCACTCCACCTTCCCACTCCACAGCATCGTGCACTGGCACAGACAACAGGATAACGCGTAAAAACACGGCCTTGAGTTGTGCAGATATAAAGTAATGGCCCGTGCATGCTGGCTTCTGCAGGCATTCACTGCCTCCAAGGCTGCCCAAAGTCCTGTCACTCACCTGTGTCTCCCCAGCCGGAGATGACGCAGGCTTGCCTGTTGATGTCAGACTTCTCCTTCCTATCAGGCAGGCAGACAGGCAGAACATGGCGATTGAAGGAGAGGCAACGCCCCTCTCTGCCCCCGATCCGGACCAGGGCAATGTCGTTATCATTGCTGCCAGCCCAGTAGTTCCTGTGGAGGACAATCCGCTCCACGGGCAGCTCTCTCTCAAACTCATCCTTCACGCCCGTGTGGTAATCGCCCACTCGCAGCAGGTAGCGCCGGACATCAACACCAAACCTGGAGAAAAAGAGACTCAAGTTCTTGGTACTCCTGCTAAGAAAGTGACAGCCACACAGGTCTCAGCTGCCACGAGACTGAATGTTCTCCTCACAAATGAATGAGACAGTGACAGCCACAGGACCGTGGGACCTCTTTAGCAGACGTAGTAAAGCCAGCTGTTGCAGTCAGTGAGTGTCGCAAATCACAGTCTAACACGCACAGAACCTTTTCTTCCTGTAATAAGGGGCTCCAAGAACTGCAGCAGGTTGTGACCTTATCTGTTCACGTGGCAAAAACGCCGGTTCCCTTCGAGTTGTAAAGCCTCAAAGCTAGGAGGCAAGGTGTAAGCAACAAAGGATAAAGCAAGCCTATGTTGAGACCTCCCCATAACTGCTCCAAGATTACATACATCACAACCTGAAGGTCCTGCTTTAGAAACTCTGCTCGTGTGGTTCCACTGGGCTGGAAAGATGAACTTGTATGAGGTTACCTGTTCACTGTTAAGCATCCTTCAGGGCTTCCCGCTCACAAACACACCTTTTGAAGCAGTGGGCTGCAGTCACTACCCAGCAGCTACTGATCAGTGTTGCTCCACACAGCAGGCGAGTATCTCGACGAAACCCTTTCAGCCGTAGGGAGGCCTGCCAAGGCCAACTGCCTCTGCAAAAGAAACAGAAACAACAGGAATCACAGAATCATAGAATCATAGAATCATTACGGATCGGAAGGGACCTCGAAAGATCATCTAGGCCAATCCCCCTGACACAGCAGGATCACCTAAACCAAGTCACACAGGAACCCGTCCAGTCGGGTCTTGAACATCTCCAGAGAAGGAGACTCCAAAACCCCCCTGGGCAGCCTGTTCCAGTGCTCCGTCACCCTCACCGGGAAGAAGTTCCTTCTCAGGTTGATGTGGAACCTCCTATGTTCCAGCTTACAACCATTGCCTCTTGTCCTATCACTACATGACACCGAGAACAGCCCAGTGCCATCCTCCTGACACCCACCCCTCAAATATTTGTAGACATTAATGAGGTCACCCCTCAGTCTCCTCTTATCCAAGCTAAAGAGACCCAGCTCCCTCAACCTCTCCTCATAAGGGAGGTGTTCCACCTCTCTTATCATCTTTGTTGCCCTACGCTGAACTCTCTCCAGCAGCTCCACATCCCTCTTGAACTGAGGAGCCCAGAACTGGACACAATACTCCAGGTGTGGTCTCACCAGGGCAGAGTAGAGGGGGAGAAGAACCTCTCTTGATCTGCTAACCACCCCTCTTCTAATCTACCCCAAGATGCTGTTGGTCCTCTTGGCCACAAGAGCACATTGCTGGCTCATAGTCATCTTGTTGTCCACCAGGACCCCCAAGTCCCTTTCCCCTACACTACACTCCAACAGGTCAGTCCCCAGCCTATACTGGTACCTAGGGTTGTTCTTGCCCAGATGCAAGACTCTGCACTTACTCTTGTTATAGCTCATTAGATTTTTCTCAGCCCAGCTCTCCAGCCTGTCCAGATCTCGCTGAATGGCAGCACAGTCTGCAGGGGAGTCGGCGACACCACCCAGCTTTGTGTCGTCAGCAAACTTGCTGACAGTGCATGCCAATCCCTCATCCAAGTCATCAATGAATAGATTGTCATCAGACACACAGGAGCTACGTCTCTCTTTCCATTCACTCTGCTCCCTCTGGGCTCAGCACTCTTCACTAGATAGGCCCACTGGTTCAAATCAAGATCAAAGACCACCAGTGAAAAGGTGTTAGCATACACCTCATCTGCCAGGCTGTTTCCAGAGCCTGTAGGAAAGCTGGAACCAGTACTGTCTCTCCCAGCAACTACAGGGTCGTACCTGATAGACTTGTTTCCACCTATGATCCTTTTCTTGCGATGGTGAAGCAGACGCATCCCACATACGCCAGGCTCTGGACCTGCACAGCAAAATCAGAGCAGTTGGGTAGATGCTTTCAGCTTAAGTGTCAACAGCTGCTGTCACAGACCCAAGAACCCTTCACCTTCACGTTAGTCCTCATGGCATCTGAACTGCACTGTGCTGTGAATATGGAGCTCACAGAAGATTCATGTCGCTTCAGTTTTGGAGGAGATGCTTACCTGAAGGATCTGTAGACAGGAACAGGACCTCTACCTCTATTTCCTCAGTACTCTAAAACCTACAATTTGCTTGCGGTTACTGCTCTAAGAAAAGGTAGAGCGGCTTGGTTCTGGGTGAGTTCCACAGGCTTCAAGACCTGAAGTTGGTGGAGCTCCTCAGACTAGTCTGGAGCACCCTGTGCTCTTAAGAAGAGAGAATGAAGAAGAGGAAAAAGTAGGCAGGGCAGGACTGCACGTGCTTCTTTTGCAGGTAAAGTTCCAGCCAAAGAGAAGCACAAAAGTATGTAGAGATCAAACTGGAGCTCCAGATTTCTGCGCAGAAGAAATGAGCATGTCACCTTTTCTCCTGATATCTTGGACCTTCTCTTCCACGTAGTCACAGATTACACCAGCATCCTCACTGTGCCAGCAGCTGCGAATCCCAGTGCCGGGCCTGACACATTGCCCCAGGGTGAGCTCAGTGCCGCTACATTCTACGTTGTCCAGATGGATGGGCCCATGGCCTTCACCAAAATAAGCCATTGCCCTGGCTTTCGCTGTACCACTGCAATTAGAGAGAAGGTGGCTAATCTCCAGCAGGCAGGAGGAAGGTGAATCTGATGCAGCAACACATTTTAAGACAAATTACATGTGTTACTCCACACACAGACAGCAGTATACTGGAAACAGGACCCTGCTCCAAGCACGTGAGCACCCCAAAGCTAAGAAACCGGTCCAGAAAGAAGCCCGAGAATCCCCCAAAAGCTGTTTCTACTTGCAAAATGCATGTGCCAGGGCTCCCACCTGAATCCCAGTTGCCTGCAAACCACTGCAGCATCTCTGTCTGTCCAGCCATTATCACAGACACTGCCCCACTGCCCGTTCAGGAATACCTCGACCCGTCCCTCCTTGGTGCTTTCTCCGTCCACCAGCCGCACGGGAGGTCCTGCTGGAGAAAACACCTGGGTTGCTGCGAGCAAAACCACCAGAGGTGCCCAGATCCTGGGCTCAGTAGGATAATACAAATGCCAGCTATCACTAAGCTTTTATTTAGAAAGAAGAAGTGTTTCTGTGTGAAGACCTTCCACATCTGTGCTGAATCGCAGCACTACACGCGCACTTACTTAACACACCCTGGAAATTATTAACGGGCCGTATTCTGAAAGCTGAGCAAAGAGAAGAACGAGAGCAGAATAAAAGTGATTAACTCCTGAGCCCAGACTGGACAAGCCTAAACATGCCTGGGAAATAAATCCAACAAATCATAGAACGATTACATGGCCGTAAGCAAGAGAAAGTTCTGCCTTCAAGAAAAACAAAAACGCTTGATGCCGTGTGTTTTAATAAAAAGTGTCTGGGAAATCTCCCGCAGTAGGGAAAGGGGAGGGTGTCAGGCCTCAGGTAAATGAAGAAATCACGCTGCCCTGAAACACATTCACGATCTGAAGTAAATTGTGCCATCTATGCCAAAGACCACAGGTTGCCACACAGCAGCCTCCGGCATCTAAAGACTTCTGGCCTTTGCTGGCGAGGCGTGACGCTATTGTAACCGTACCCGTTTCCTAAAGGGTCTGGCTAAAGGGATCATGTGTTCCGCAGTCGTAGGCTGAGGCATCTCATCAATGAGCAATGGCACGCTAAGGCAGCCGCTGTTCCTCAGCCCTCCGGTTTGTTTTAGAGACTGCCAACACAATTCTTGTCTTGTTGGCTAACACAAGTTTCTCTGTAGGTCTGGCTGTAGGTCTGGTGGAGCCACAGCTCTGTTGACTCTGCCTCAAGACAGCCTGAGCTCCGTCCTAGGATACACACAGATCATTAGGGGTTGGAAGGGACCTCCAGAGGTCGTTAAGTCCAAACATCCTGCACAGACAGGATCATAGAACCTAAGCCAGGTCACACAGGTATGCACCTGTGCAACTTGGTCCTGCTGTTGCAGGGGGATTGGACTAGATGATCTTTTGAGTTCCCTTCCAGTCCCTAATGATTCTACCATCTGGACAGGTCTTAAAAGTCTCCAGAGAAGGAGTCTCCACAACCTTCCTGGGCAGCCTGTTCCAGTAAAGAATCATAGAACCGTAGAATCATTAGGGATTGGAAGTGACCTCGAAAGATCATCTAGTCCAATTCCCCTGCCACAGCGACCAAGTCGCACAGGGACACATCCAGGCAGGTTTTAAATGTTTTCAGTGAAGGAGACTCCACAACTCATGTTGAGGTGGAACTTCCTGTGCTCCAGCTTACACTCATTGGCCCTTGGCCTGTCACAGGGTACAAGTGAAAAGAGATTGTCTCTTTTTCCTTCACGCTCGGTCCTCATGTATTTATAGACAGTGATTAAGTCCCCTCGTAATCTTCTCCTCTGCCAACTTTCTCTTCTCAAAAGCAGACCCCTCCCAGAAGCAACAAAGGGAAACTCCCACATCTACCAGAACTTCCACGTGAACAGACAATCCAAAGCAAGAGTAAAGTTACCCAGGCTGCCATCCATGACTGTGTTGCCCTCTGGGGAACAGCGGACTCCCACATCCTCGGCATGTGAGCAGTCGTGCTGCCCCCAGTTGCTGTGGGGACAGTCCAAGAGGGACAGCTCTGTCCCCACACAAGCCACGTCATCCAGTAAGATAAAGCCTTGGCCAGCAGCATAGTCCCCTTCAGAGGCCAAAGTAGCAGGACCACTAGAAGAAGGAAACAGTATATAACATCAGATTCATTAGAACTCATTAATCCCACTGAAGAATCCAAGCTCAGACCCAAAAGGAAACTCCCTGCAGAGCTCAACTGTGATATGGATGGCCTTTTGATGTAACCCACTCCAGATGGCAGCCAAGGAGCTTGCACATCTCAATGCTTCAGCTTTCAAGGAACAGTCTAGGTCAGACCAGTCCATCTTCCAGCGTCTGGTCAAAGGCACAGTCACAGCATCACAGTGGGCCAGCTATAAAGCAGAAGCTGCTTTGCAGACGTGACACCAGGTACGTCAATCTGGGGAGGCTCTAGCAGAGAATGCATCAGAAGTATCAATAGTTAAGTAATTTGACTTCTTTCTCTGCAAGGAAGAGGCCACCTGGAATTAAATGCAAAATGCTGCACGACTTATTTCTTGCCCTGTTCATTCAGCTGGTGAAGCAGGCGATACGTTTAGCTTAGAGAGCAGAGGGGGTGGTAAGTGCTGAGACCTGCAAATTTAAGGAGTGCCAAGAGAACTCCTTGACTTTGCTGAGGGGTCCATGAAGACACTATGAAGTTTGTTATCTGTTTTCAAAACAGGCAGAGTCAAGAGGTAATAAAGGTTTGGTTTTTTCTCTTGGAAAGTGCATGAAGAATAATAGCTGTTAATCTTTCCCAAATAAAGTTGTGTGATGATAATAACCCTTCTAACAAAGAGAGCAATGAAGTATTAAGCCTGTGCCAGTGAAGGGTGATGGGATCTGATTATTGAAATCAGGAAGCACACTCCCAGTCCTACCTGAAGCCCAGTTGCCTGCAGACCACCTGGGCACTGAAGTCTGTCCAGCCATCATCACATACTGTGCCCCAGTCTCCATTGTAATAAATTTCTACCCTGCCTTCACTGGGGCTGTGGCCACCAGCCAGCCTGATGGTGCCCTCTGCAAGAGGTGGGAGAAGGAAAGGTCAGCACTCATCGGGAGAGAAAAGCCTGTGCCCCACTGTTGAAGTCTCTGTACAGTCCATGAATGAAAGAAGCCAAAGACACTGATTTCTGTGGGTTCTCAAACCCTAAACATTCATGGTTCCCAAGCATGCCTATCTGTCACAGGAGGATTCACCTGTGGGAAGCCATGGGAACACTACCAAACCTGGCTCTAATCCCTTCCTTCTTGCTCTCTGCCTCGGCACCTGGCAGCCTTTTTAGGAGCCGTACACAGAAGCCCTGCAGGACCTCAAAGTAGGGGGTCATCTGCTGAGCAAGCAGCGCAATCTGAGAGTTAGACCAGCCACATATGACTGGCATAAAGTTGTAGAACTGTACCTGTGAATGGGTCACAGGAGACCCCAGCATCTTCAATGTGGTCACAGTTTTGCTGTCCCCAGTCACCCTTCTTGCACTGGTCAAGTGAGAGTTCGTTACCCGAGCAGTCCACTTCATCCAGCAGGATTGGACCAGATCCCTGCCCATAGTGAGCCCATGACAAGGCTTTTGGGTTCCCACTGCAAACAGTGCAGACACATGTGCTCAGTAAGGAAGATCAGAGCCTTGTGCCCTAGATTCTGCCTTGCACGGGGACCCCCCCAGTGTCCTCCCGCAGACGACCTGTATTTCTCTGGTGCCGCAAACTGCCGACAAGAACATGGCTTGGGAAAGTTCTGTAACGAGACCCCCCAACACGTAGCAGAAACGCGTCTGCAGCCTGAGCAGCTCAGAATCCTGGGGACGTCTGAGGACAATGAAGCTTCGCTCTCAGGCAGAACTCCCCAAGACTGAGAGTTGCTTGATTTGCCTATTTTAACCCATTCTGCGCCAATGTCATGTTCAAGAATGCCCAGTGCACAACAGCTGCCACGTTTGGTGCTGAACGGAGCACAGGTGAGTGAGGTACGCTCTCCCCGCCTCCCTGTCTGAAGCGGACAAGGACAGCCGGTGAAACTGAAGGTGTTTACAACCAAGTCAGCAAGTTCAGTTCTCAAACGGAAATCGCCACGACGAGTTACCGCCAAGGCCAAGAAGATTTGCGCTAGGACACGGGCGCACTAGTAACGAACTTCGATAAATGCAGACAAACCTTTGACAGGGATGCACCGATTCATGTAGCCATCAAACTGAAAGGAGTGAAGTGCAAAACCCCTTTACAGGATGACCAGTCTACAATTATGTTCCTCAGGGTTTCTGTATAGCATGTACAGAAAGGGCAGCTAATACAACATACTACAAAAGGGGTGGGGAGGGGCTTTTTAGGATGTCAGGTAGCAACAGGACTAGGGGCAATGGAGCAGAGCTGGAGATGGGTAGAGTTAGACTGGATGTGAGGAGGAAGTTCTTCACCGTGAGAGTGGTGAGAGGGTTACCCTGGTGAATGGGTTACCCTGGAAGGTGGTGGAGGCCCTGTCCTTTCAGGTGTTTAAGGCTGAGCAGGATGAGGCTCTGGCCAGCCTGGTCTAGGGTGGAGTGTCCCTGCCCATGGTAGGGGAGTTGGAACTGGATGATCCTGTGGTCCCTTCTAACCCTGACTGGATGCATGACTTGGTCTAGGTGATCCTGCTGTGGCAGGGGGATTGGACTGGATGATCTTTCGAGGTCCCTTCCAATCCCTAATGATTCTATGATTCTCTGACAACAAAGGGCCCTGCTTGCTTGTTCTTCATTCTGCTGAGTTCTGTTACCACTCCACGATTTACGGGAGGGAAATTACCTGAGTCCCAGCTGCCTACAGACGACTTCAGCATCCCGGTCATCCCACTGGTCATCACAGATGGTACCCCACTTGCCGTTATGGTAAACCTCCACTCGCCCTTCAAAGCTCTCCTTTCCCCCAGCTAAACGCAGTGGGGCAGCTACACCTGTGCTTCAAGAAAGGGAAGAGAGCACAACAGAACAAGACAGAGACAAAGCACATCCTGCAGCTCGGCAGAGAGAACCATTCAGCAGCCAGAGGAGCTCTTGGGATGCTCTTGTCCCACCCTACCACGTTCTCCCCTCTAGACCCCACAACCTGTGATCGCAGCCCGCAGTACGGGGTACTGCTGGTCCGGGGTTTCTCTTCAGCTGCTTGCTACACTGACTAGGACTTTGCTGCTTGCAGGCAAAACCCTGGTTTGATAAAAAGGAGGTGTGGTCACATGCAGCAGCCACCCTTCAGTGTTTGTGTAAGTGCACCCTCCAAATATTTGGGATTGGGAAAGGATGGATCATTTTCCACTGGAAGGAAGATACCTGTACGGCAGGTGAACCTGCTCAAATGGTATGCTCTCTACAGGGTCAGGACCTGTGATTTTACATCTTACCAGTAACACTGGTACAAGAAACCAGGAGAAAAACCTTCCCTTGGAGATTTACCTTCTGGAGGGACACAGGTCACCACGGCACTCCCCTGGCTGCAAGCTCCTGACACAGCTTCCCGATAGCTACACTGCAGCAGGGCTTTCTCATCCCCATGGCAGTTTGCTGACTGCAGGTGCAGAGGGATGGGCCACAGCGCGGGATGACTCTTCTTTCCAGCTGTGCCAATCTCACTGGTACAGAAAACGCAACAAAGCGATGAGATACTGTGGCTCACGATGAGATACTGACTGACTCGCGAGTTCCCCTCGATTCTGGTGACTCCCCGGTCCAGTTCACAACCCAGAGACCCCAGATGACTGGGAGCGCATAAAGGGGTGGCCATTTACACTCTGGTAGGAAAGCATAAGCAAGCACATAGGATCATAGGATGNCCCTCTTAAACTGGGGGGCCCAAAACTGAACACAGTACTCAAGTACTCAAGTACTCACTTCCCACCACTTAACCCACTTTATGTTCCTGCTTACTGCAGAGGAGCTGGTCTGGTCAGAAATGGCACCCACCCGTGAGTGTGATGAACAAACTCATCAGCAGATTAGAACACAAAAATATCTGCACCTCCTTTCCCCTTCTTACCTTCTGTGTGGATCTTACCTTCTAGCGATTTGGAATTTTTAAAGTCCAAATCCCAGATTCCCAAAGAGGGTTCACACTCTCTACATTTCAATTAGACTGTTGGGGTAACTCCAGCTGGTTACACTAAAAAGGGGATATGATCTCTCAGCCCACTCTTCACAGTCTGGAGCACCCAGCAGAAACTACTGTTGAAAATAATGACTGCAAATGCTGATTGGAGTTGGACATAAGCACAGAAAGAAAACAGTACCAAAGGACCCTGGTAAGTGGCAAATGAGCCCACAGGACAAACTTTGCTCCCCTAGTCCACACAGTATGCCAGAGAGGCTGTAACCACAAAGGCTGTTTTTTCAAAGGCCACTCGTGCAGCCAGAGTAAGGTTCCCACCTGATACCTAGCTGTCTGCAGACGACACTGGCATCCCAGTCAGTCCAGTAGTCAGCACAGATCGTGCCCCAGAGTCCATTGAAGTACAGCTCCACGCTACTATCTGCAGCCAAGCGCACGGCACCTTCCAAAAGGAAAAAAAACAAGCTGCTATCTTCTGATTGAAGCTTCAGACCAGCAAGGCTCGGGCTTGCCCGCAGCTGAACTGAATGGCACTTGGCTGTTTTGCTGGTGCTGTCAGTGAAGTAACTTGTTTAAAGCCATGGATTCCTCCTGGTTCCAGCTATGGCCGCTCATGAAGATGGCTGGTGCTATGTCCTTTTCAAAGCCATGGTAATATTGTTAGCAGACCTGACTTCTGCCATAGCTCATATGTTCTCCTTCTTTGAAATGGGGATGACTTTACATGATACCTTGAGAAGGCGTATGAAAATGGCAGGGCTCTCAAATTTCTCACTCTACTGATTTAATTTTCATCAGCTACTTCACCTACGAGAGTCACTGTTGCTGCAGCTGTATGTTCAGTATAAGCCAGTGAATGGTCTTTAATTTCTCTCAGCAAAGCAAGTGCCAGTGTAAATGCCTTTCCAATTTCCACTTGCTGTACTTTAAAAACTGTGTAGAATCTGTAAGTTTAATTTGTGTGTTTTCCGCAGAAGAGTTTGGGTTTAAAAAGTTGAAAGGAAGCCCCCCCCGTCCCTCCCCAGTGACTTCTGTTTTCTTTTTTGCTCTTCTCCATCTTAGTGTCTCCTCAGAGCTGTGTCACTGCCACTGAGAGAAAATGTTATCACTTCCGAAGAAAATTTACAAGTGTCCAGGTCTACTAATTTATCTGTGTTCATCTGGAGAGACCATGAGAATTCTGAGCTTTGAAGGTTCATGAGGATTGAGACTGAAGGCAGATGGCCGCCATGATTTCAGAGAGAAGCAGGAACTGCCTACAGTGAAGATATTTTGGGCATTTTATCTCAGTTCAGCGCAGGAGCACTGTGACAAAACTCCGTGTGTCTGTGTCAATACCTCGTGGTGGCGTTTTTTTCTGATGTGTGTGCATGGGAGTGAATCAAAATTGAGCAAGTTGTTTCGCTGCCTGCGGGTTCATAAGTGGTTTTGTTAAACCCTCCCTTTGTGCCTGATGCTCTAGCTAAAGGCTCGTGGTTAAAAACATAGCCAGGGTCTCTAACCCACATCATTAATGGTGACCCAGGTGGGGCGCATGGGGGTCCAGACAAGGACCCACAACTCACCGCTACACCACAAATAGCAGCCACTGTTTAGAAAGCACATCTCCTCGCTCGGTCACGTACCGGGAGAAGGACACACCTTCTGTCTGTAGTACCTCGGTGCAGGCACACAGCACGACTAGGTTTATACCCATGACTATCTTTGTATCACTTTGAAGAAGCCATTTTTGAAAGTACTTCCATTGGCAAGGGAAAAGGCTCTGTAATTCGATGTGTTAAACTGGTACTTCATCTGTTCAGCAAAATGTAGGAAAAGCAAGGAAGGTCAGAAAATAGGAGGACAAACAAAACATTTCCAAGAGTGCTGTGCTGGAGTCAGTTCGTCTCCCTTGCGCGCCTCAAAGTAAGCACCAGCCCTTGTGCCAGCACTGTGAGGACTCCTAGAGCAAGCCGATGACCTACCTCGCCACAGATTTACAAGCCTACCACAGGAGACTTCTCCTTGTTATATCTGAACCACTACTCTTTGATATGGACACTTAAAAAGCAGGAGTGGGTTGTTTTCCACATAACTTAAACTGTTTTCCAAATGGCATAAGTTAGCCGTAAAAAACATAAACCCCCTCAAAAAAGGCACAGAAGTCTCCTTGTACGAGGATAAAACCATCTATAAGCATTAAAAATAAATCTAATAATTATGGCTACGGCAGCTTACTATAACAGACGTTCCTTTCCCACACAGCCTAGCCTCTAGTCCTAATTGCTTTGTCAGTTTGGGACAGTCACTGCGCTGCGTTTCTTTCAGAGACAGTGCAGCTGGGTACCGGCAGGGACACACCGCACCCCTTACCTTGGTTACAGTCGCAGTTAGCCCAGCCAATGGCCCCTGATGCGAGTCGATAGAAGCACCAGGGTGTAGTTCCCCCGTCTGGGTTCCTGCAGTGGTTGTGGTCCCCCAAGCCACGGTCTGGATACTGCTGAACGTAGTCAGGGAACTCTGCCCAGCTGAGGCACTCTGCCCCAGTCTCAGTGATCGCCAGCGAGCCATTGTAATAGCCAAGAGGTCCAACGCGGCACACACTGGACGCTGGGCACAGGAAGTGAGCTGTTAGCATCACGCAAGACTTCACGCGTCGCGGCTCAATGTGACAGACACCATGCGATCTCCTGACACACCTCCCGTGTCCGCAGTCTCGATCGCTACCTGCTCCATTTCAGTTCTACCAATTTCCCAATACTCTTTACTTCAATAGATGCATTCACTTCCTCTGGAGCAGCACTTGAGCCTGGCACACACCCCTCCACTTCTTTCACCGCCCGTTTTGGCATTCAAGTAAGATACTCTTAAATTTGATCCTGAGCTCTTGTCTGTCTACATCAGTTTAAACTGAGAAGAGTTTAAAACTAGCTATAACTTCATTCTGTCAAGCAGAAAGCTGGGAAATGATGTAATATTTAATAGCACGCGTTCAGCGTGTGAGAAAGGGCTCTTTAGAATCCATAGCGTGTGAAGAGCAGACCCAGGAAGGGATTACAGTTAGAGCTCTATTCACGGCGCAAACAAAACAAGCCAACACTTCGAGAAAGACCCTTCTGCCACAAAGACTCAGAGGGCAAACAGCAAGGTACAAAGAAACTTTGCCTCATGCCATGTGCCTTCCAACCATTGCCAAGCTCAGAGTGGGGAAATGACAGCTGAAGGTCAACTGCAGGGTACAAAAACGAGAAGCAGTTAGAGGCAGATGTCTGGAAAATGATCTGATCTGCATCAACTGGGACCCTCGGAGTTCCTCGGAGAAATCCGTAGCTGTTAGAGCAGAGGAAAGGGGAGCATGCAAAAAAAGAGGACTGATGCAAAGAAAGAGATTCAAAGGAAAAGAGCACATGGGAGGAACAGGGAACTGTAAGAGGCAGACAGACAGTAGACGTGAAGAGAAGAAAGTGGTCTGGCTGTTCTGGGGAAGGACGTAAACAGAAATTGAGGCAGCAGAAAAGATTAAAGAAGTGATGGAAAGAAAGGAACCAGTAGCAGTGGCTCATTGTACCTATGGTCCAGATCACCACTGCAGGAAAGAATCTGCGTGATGACTGAATTATAACGTCTTGTTCTTACCTGCATTCTGCAAATGGTTTTGGTTGGGCTGGGATCCCAGGAAAGCCTGGGAAAAGAAACAGCAAAAGCAGAGAGATGATTATCCGATGAAAGAAACATGGGCATGTCCTAAAAGCAACTCAGCCTTTTGCTGCTTTGGGCAAACACAGCCTAGTAAGCAGCCTCTTCCCTGCTCTCTCCATTGCTCCTTTTCAAACCCAATCAGAGCTCTGCCCACTAACAGCAACATTAGTAATTACTGGCCTGCAGAGATTTCCCTGCTCTAAGCAGTACATTACAGAGCTCTGCTTGTTCTTTTCCAAACGGAAGCCTCAATGAAACGTCTACGGACAAAAAAAGCTGGAAGAAAATCATTATTATTATCAGGAAGAAGAACAATTAATAACTCCTCATTCTCTCTCCATTTATAGAGCAAGTTGCCTATGACCACAGCAACAGAGCAACATCTAATGTGATGGGGTGGTGCCTCCAGGGTTTCCTGTTAAAATAAGTAACAAACATCTGTGCACAAAGTGGGAAGCACTTAAAGAAGAAAATCCAAATAGGCTTTTTGAGGAATTTGGTTTTAATACACTAGAATATTTTACGACCTATGGCATTATTATTCAAATGGGGTTAAATAGCTAAGAAATAAATTACTAAACAAAGCCCTCAGAGTTCCAACATCAAGTCTGCTCCTGAAACTGCACTCATAAAGAATTGTACTAGCTATTACAAATGGTTCTGGTTTTCTTCAAAATGCAGTACTTTTATTCTTTCTCTGGAAAAGGGAAGAGCAAAGTTTGCAATTAGAGCGAATCCACCTCTGGAAGAAGGATAGTTCCCATAAGATACCTGACAAGGATGACATCTACTTGTAACAGATGTAATTTTCAAATGAAGCTTATGACTATGGTCCAGCAGATGTTGACAACCATGGCCAAGCTCCAGAACCATCCTCCAGAAGTCAGAATGTGACACTGCATATTCCTGATGCGGTTCAGAAACAGCAGAACAGATCTCAGGTGCACAGGCAAAAGACCATGCACGGATAAAACTGCATTTAACTGAAAACCCCTTTTCAGCCAAAAATGCATCTAGCTGCACGTATCAGGCTGTGAAGCAACAATGCTGAAGGATTTATCTGAAGATCTAAAAGGTCTTTGCACACAGAGGAAAGCGAGCTAAGCTACACTTCTGTGACTGTGCCAAACAGGTGACTGAGCCACAATCCATATCCCCCAACTCCTAGCTTTCAGTGTGTTCCCGCATACACATATAAGTCTGTAGGTAACAAAGAGATGGGTTTGACTACTAATGGGCTATACAGGAAAGCCTGAACCTGCTGCTCTTATGATGGACCATTAAAAAAAACCTGCAGTGCAAGTAACGTGCTTCCCTTCTAATGAAAGATGAGTTGCTGCCAGTTGTTGTAGCAGCTTCCAGAATCCCATGGTGCTGACCATCACCACCACAGAATATGAATGCAAAGAGCCTGTACTGCAGTCACTGCCCCAGGTCTGTGGGGCTACAAATCATCTGTCCGTGACAGCAACGGGGGCAACCAGTCAGTCAGCAGAGACAGAAACAAAAGGTCTCTCCTGACAGGGTCACTGCAGTGCCTGGAAAACATCGGAAACCTGAGGCAAGCATCTGCATGCCCGTGAGCACCTCTTCTGAATTTCACACGTACAGCAAGACACATCCCTCCCCGGGCCCACAGCCGCTCTCACGCGTGGAAAAACACACTCGGGCAGTAACAAGAGCCGCTTCCAGTGAGGACGCGAGAAGACCCATACGGCTGCTTACAGGCCGACGGAAGAACAAGCATTTCTTACCTGCACGCATCCGAGACAAGAGAGCAGACCAGAGAGCTCCAGCAGGAGCCCGGGCGCTCTGGGCACCGCCATCCCTCCTGAGCGAAGCGCGCAGAAGCTCCTTCAGACCCCACGCGGTCCCTCGGCCGCCGGGCTCAGGCGCTGCCTCCCCGGGAGCGGGGCTCTGGCGCCGGAGGGAGCGGGACGCTGCTCCCGTTTCCATGCGGTAACAGGAGCGGAAAGGAAGGGCTCCAAGTGCCCAGTGGCATCCTAGAATTTAATTCTCATCTCCTCGAGTCTTCTCTTCGGAAAGGGGAAACGCAGGGCAGAGAAAGAAGGAAGGAGAAGGCGCCCCAGGATTTTTCTGGCACCCTTGAAGACGGGCGGAGGCAGGCGAGGCGGGGCGCAGTCCCGCACCGCTCCTCTCCCCGTGTCCCTGCTGTCTGTCCCGCTCGGCCCTGCCCAGCCCTCCCGCCTCTCCCGTCCGCCGGCCCCGAGGCTGCTGCCGCAGCTGCTCCCGCGGCACCCCGCGCAGCGGCACTGCCAGGGCGAACGGCGTGTGCGCGCACACTCGCCAGAGATTAGACCTGCCGGGGGGAAGCTGGACTTTATCCTCCTCACCGCTGCCTTCTCGATTAGCTGCCGGTAGCTTCCCGGGGTCAGGCTCTCCTTAGGTCTGCACCCGGGTAAACAGAAGCCAGAGAACTTCAGGTTCAGCAGCTGCAGCATCTGCCCACGGACAACCCGCAGGTGGCACAGCCCTCTCCTGGTGCATTGCCGATCTTACCCTCGCAGGTAGATCCTCCAGAGACCTTTTCCATCAAGTGTCTCCTTGATGTTGGGCTGTAAACTTGCTCTCCCTCGATTAGCTGGGCTGCTTTCCATAGGGTTGATCATTACTGTATTGCTATGAACTGTCCTGAGGGGACAGTCCTCCCTAGTTTTCAGCTTACTGCTCCTTCACATGAAACAGGGTTTGAAGCTATATTTTAAACATTTCTAAGTCGAAGAAGGGAATTAGTCCATTTGAAACCGTCCAATCTTGCAATTTTTTTACCCATTCCCTGTGTTGCTCCTCAGCTCAGTCCAATGGGCATTTCCTGTGCTTACATTCTAACTTTGGAGGCATTAACTCCGGGCACGCTGCAGCACGAAACATGACGGTCACCTTAAGCAATGAGCTCACTTCTGGCCAAGTCTGCTCAGCAGAATTTCCACAGACACCTTCAGCATAAAAACAAGGACCGGGCTGATAAAAACCCATTGGCTTGACAAAAAGCCTCTTTTTTGGTTTTTTAATTCCCTCACTTAGTGGCCATTACTCACCTCACGTGACCTCACTTTTGTGTTGCCTCATCCTCAGTCACTCATGAAAAGTGATGCAATTCCACTGCAAGCTGGAGCCTTCACAGGAGTCAACAAGTGGTAGGAAGGAACTCTTTCTCGTGTGGCTTTGTACCACAGTGCACTCTGGACACAGTGGATTTGGCCAAGAATTACACTTAATTAGATGCAAATCCCCTATATCCTTGTAGCAAGGCAGGTGACTGATCAGGGCAAGAGAGGATGGAAATAGCTTAGATGTAAGAGATGATGCCTCAGAGCCACTGTAACTCTGAGGCAGCACTGGCAACAAGGAGCAAAGCCAAAAGAAAATATGAGAATGTTATGGTATTCAGAACCACTTACTCCAATGGAAACAGAAGGAAGGGATGAGGAAAGGGTATCCTGGATGGAGGAGCAGAAAAATCTACTAGCATTCAAAGAAAGCTGCTCCTCAGTCAGGAAAGGCTGTTGATGCCCCTTCAGAACTCATGTATTTAACCCTTTGACACACACTAATAAGCTTTAAAATCTTTAACAAAAGCCTGTACTGGGTTTATCTCATGGTAGGTTTTAAGTTGCCTCTCTCTCAAGGCAAGGCCTTCCTAGACAAAGTGGCTCCCCAGATAAAGCGATTTTAAAGAAAACACAAGACTAGGTCACCAAATGATGAACTGTGCAGAGATATAGCAGGTTTTACAGTTGCCTTCTCTGTGGTGGCTTCTCCTTTGGAACTATTTTCTCCTTGCCAAAACTTCCCCTGGTTTTCTGGAGCATGTAATGACATCTCTTGGGATGGATCTCAGATTCTCAAAAGCTTCTCATGGCTACACAGCAGTCTCCAAGGCAGAGGAAGATCAAGAAAGAAATTATACCAACAGAAATATGGCAGGTGACGTATCTGAGGACAACGTAAAACACATCTTGAATTTTCTTGTGCGGAGAAGTCTGAAGTAGCTGCAAATACCCAAGTCCACTACTTAACACAAATCACCTTCTCATCCTGATACATGCACAGTTCTCTAAGCCTCTGGTAGAGTCTTTCTGTCTTGATTTTTCTAGATTATCCCGTATTGACCCTTCCAACCAAGAAGTACCATCTGGATCAAGAAATGTTCTTGATCCTCTGGAATTCAACCTATTTCATCTGAATGGACAGGACTGCTATTCCTCAAAAGCAACTTAAGTATTAATGCTTCTTCCACAACAGATCTTCAGTCAAAGTCTAAAAGGAGAGGTAGCTAATAGCCATCTCACCCAGGGCTACTATAATACTCAAGCTGCAAGGAACAGATCAAGGAATTCCAGCAGATCTGCTTAAATCCTGTAAATCCGACTTAGGATTGTAGAACAGCTAGTCAGCTTTTGTTTACTTATTCTCCCACCACGCAATCACACACAGGTCTTTGCAGCAATGTTCTTAACCAGTGGGCTCAGCACCAAACCCAGTTTTCTTGTCTTCCCCAGCAACAGCATCGTGGGGTAGTACGGGGCCTGAACTCAGAGAGAACAGTGTCATTTACAGAACATGTTTAGACACCCAATATAAACTTAATAGTGGGACAGGGGAAATGGCAGTAGCTCACATCGCCAAGGACAAACAGTAACTGGAGTTTTTTTGGGTACAGCATGAGCCAAAAGAACTGCCAGAGCACTTTTAAAAGCGGCACTGTAAGCCACGTATCTGAAAAGCATTACCTTTCCTTCTTCCTCCAAATAAATGCATTCCTTTAAGGACTGGAAAACCTTAGCACAGGAATTTAGAGCTTACAGTAGACACGAAAAAAGTTAGAAAAAACCCCAAACAACTGAACTTGTGAAGCTCACTGTGAAGCATTAATAGCCAAAAGACAGCTGTCCAGACTAGTGGGAGCCACACAAAATTTTTAAAGTAGAAGCTGAACAGAGTATTAGTTTTGCTGTCACAGCCTCTTGCTTCATGAGATAGTTCTTCACAGACACTAGAACTTGGTACCTTTAGTGCAGCTTAAGAGATGCAAAACTGTATTTGTATTGTAAGTTATACAAAGAAAGAAACAAGATCATCAGCACAAGCATACATACAATTGTTAGCTTCCTCATTCACAACTTAGCTTGTATCTTGCTGCATTTCTGTGTTACCTGTCTTCGGTTTTACGATCCTGCTCAAGCAGGGGGGTTGGACTTGATGACCCCTGGGGGTCCCTTACAACCCCTAGCGATCTGTGCATCTCTGTCTTTCAGAAACAAAGCACCAGCAAAAGTAGGTCTCCTTCTTATGGCATCTTCTGGACTGAAAATGCAAAATTGCATGGAACCAAGTGTTTTCCAAAATGTAGATGAGGGCATCATGTTCTTACTGACCCAAATTCATCTGAAAGACCCCATTAAGCCATGACAACTAACAAGAGGATAACCCTGTGAGGTAACCCACAAGTGAGTCATTGTAAGTAACAGTTAAATGGAAAATGCTCCAGTTACTTGAAAGCATACGCCTGACCAGTATTTGTGTGATGGAACAGGTTTCAGCCTGGGGCTTCAGAGAAGTCAGCTCCAGATCCACGCTATCTCTTCAGTCAGTCATATGGTCTGTGTGTGCCTGATTCTCCTCTCACACTGCTTTTTTTTTTTACACCTCAAAGAATTAGAGAAATAACCAGTTTTATCATTAGTTCTTGGTGGCACTGCATTTTTCGTACCCATTAGGTATAGGTCCTCAAACAACACATACCTGCCGACAGCTTTGTGGTTCTCTAGTGGGAAAAAACCAAACTAATCAACATCAAAAAGTATTTCATTATCAGCACTTCCTTGAACTTCTTCTCCCTGTTAGATTTTGTTACCAAAACAATGGAAAATAGTGGTGCCAATTACAAGCTGCCCAAGCCAAACACCAATCTTGCAGTTACTACAGTCCAGACCATGTAAGTGATCTGACATGGCTCCCTATCCCTTCCACCTGCAAAGCAGATGTCCTAAACCACAAGCTTCTACACTGAAGTTGCATTTGACCTGTACCAGTGCACTGTGTATTAGCGGGACATCCTGCTGGAGATTTCTTCCTCATTGTACAGCCTTCTTCTACAGCAGCAGCCTTGACAAATATTTCAAGAGGGACTATATGTGTACAGCTATCTGTAGGAGACTATGAGTAATGAGATTACTAGCAGTTTTCAGTTGGCTCGATGTCTGAGCCCGAGTACTCTTTAAGGGCAGCTCAGACGTTAGGCGGGAAGCTTATCCATGAGGAAAAGTCACCCCCTAACTGTCACAAAAGGCACATTTCTAGGTTTCAGAGTGAGGATCTGACCGTGCCTGCTTGAACAACACACTGCAGAATTGCTCAGACCACAAGACACAAGAACATCACGAGCAAAGCTGATCTTCATTGTGGTATTTTTTTGCTCTGACAACAAAAGGGCAGTCAAGATCCATACAGCAGTGCTGACAGATACCACCTGGCATCAAAAGCTTACTCAAGTCTACTTTTCACTTTTTTGCCAAAGATTCCAACTTTAATTGCTTGTCTGCAGTCCCTTTAGAAAAGCACATTACACGTGACGTGTGATCTGAGGAAACCTCCTCAGGAGCTTGTTTGCTGTGCTTGAACTTAACATTCCCTTGGATGACGCAGCGTCCTCATTCTGATTCTTCCGCTCCTTCTGAAAGAGAAAGAAAAACCTCAAAATAATACCTATTTAGTTGCAGAGCTGACATTCGCCCCCAAAGGCTACTACTCATCGTACTGGGGTGCTTCTTTCAGAGGACTGCTATTTCTTCAAGAACATTGACAACAGTGCTTAAAAATCACAGGGCTTCTAAAAGCTGAGGACCTTTACATGGCTTGCTGACATCTTGCAAAGCTGCTACTTTCCATATTCTTAGTTAACAATAATATAAACTTAGAGTACAAACTCAATCTGCATGTTCACCTGGTACTTGTGAGAAGAGACCAACACTCACCTCTCTACAACCTCCCTTCAGGTAGCTGCAGAGAGCAGTAAGGTCTCCTCTAAGCCTCCTTTTCTTCAGACTAAACACCCCCAGCACCTACAGCCACTTCTCATAAGGCTTGTTGTCCAGATCCTTCATCAACCTTGTTACTCTTCTCTGGACCCACAACAGCACCTCAATGTCTTCCTTGTAGTGAGGAAAATAAGAGTGCCCAAACTAAGCAAAATTCTTGAGGTGTGGCCTCACCAGTGCAGGGTGACCATTACATCCCTACTCCTGCTGCCGCTGATGTGCACGCTGCTGGCTCATACTTCACCAATGACCAATCAATACCCCTAGGTCTATTTCCTATAATTCTAACTTTATTTAAACTTCTGCATTAAAAACTGAAAGACTACGTGTTTGAGCTATATCATCCTGCATCTCTTCCATATCTCAAATGGATTATAACACCGTTCAAATTGTTCAGAGAACATCACTATTGCTAGGTTTTTCCTCCTTCCTTACTACTAGCCTTTAACAACACAAAAGAGGTTTAATTACTTCTGCCTTCGCCACGCAGTCATAGAATGTCTGGATCTCTTTAGCACAAGCTGTGTCGTTGAAGTTGTTCTGTTTCCAGCAGGCCATCATTACTGACATCTCTGTGATACATGTCGCTTCTAGAAGGAAAAGACAAAATCCAACACCTCAGGTACTTGAGATTTCATATTAATGGTCTCCACAGCACATAAGTCTCCAGAGAGAAGTTTAAGATGGGGGGCAGAGATGGGTGAGACAACACTGAAGATGTTTGCGTAGAGAAGGTGTTGCCAGCACACAGATTGGAACCACTGCTAATCCCTAGTAGCCACCCGGCATTGAATTCTTGAGGCAAACGCCAGGACAGGACGCTACCAGGTATTTCGCACGAGCGATTTCCAGGCGGGATGCCGCAAGACACAGAGTGCGGGATGCTCACGAGCGATCCAGCTTCTCCACAAGCCCCCAGCGCAGCTCAGGCCCCTTTCCGATGCCCTGCGGAGCGCCAAGCGATTCAAGCCGCGACACCACCGTGACCCTCCCGCGGGCAGAGCCGCGGGGTCAGGCCGGGGCCAGCAAGTCCGTCAGCTGTGAGTCTAACCCAATACCCGCCACCCGTCCCTCTCTCTACCCGAGACGGGCACTAACTCACCGCCCTTCGGCTCCTGCCTGTTCGCCACCTTGTCCGCCAGCGCCAGCGGCCGGGTCGGGCGGATGACCGGGGGCCGCTTATCCCGGCGCCACTGCCTGGACACCCAGCGGGTCACCCAGGCCGGGTACGTGGGCGCCGCCATCTTGCACGCGACGCACCCCGCCCAGCGTGGCCCCGCCCCCAAAGGGCGCCTGCGCGGCTCCGGCCAGGCCGTGACGCTGCTGCCGCCTCAGAGTGCGGGTCTGCCGGCGGGAAGCGGCCGTTTCCTGCTTGTCCGGGCCAAGGCCGTGAAAATGCAGTGACTTCTGACGCTCTGAGAGTCGGTGGAACCTCCCGGTACCACCATTTCGCACCCCGAAGTGTCTTCTGCCGCAAACTGAACCGCTGAGTGCTGGTTTCAGTCCCGGTGGACATTCGCACGGGAACTGTTCTTGACACTTGGCCTCGCTTCGTTCCCAGCCCGTAGTTTCTCGTCATTACAGGCCAGCGGCTACATCCCCTCTGCACCGGGCCTAGTGTAGCTACCGAAGTACTGAAACTAGTTCTTCCAAAACCGTAGTGGTGTTGTCACAGCCTCAGAGAATCCCCTTCTTCCCAGAATTTTTCTCCTGCCATAGGATTTAAAAGCAGGGAAGTCCACAAGACCTCTGACGCCTTTATGGAAAAGGTAGGAAGATGGTAACATCCTAAGAGCTGGCATACAAACAGATTTCTACTGAGCATGACAGGCAATCTTGGTGTAGAACTGAAACGTTAGACCTTGGACACTGTGGACCTAAAATACTCAGATGCTACTGGGATACTTGACACCAAAGAAGCCATCTTGCCACTGTATCAGGGCTCCTGCTGGCACCAACAATCCCCCTGGTGCACTGGAGGACATGAAGGATCAGTTCTCTTCTACAGGAACAGTTGTGTGTTTGAAGTTCTCTGACCATACACAAAAGCCAAACGAATGTCACTGGCAACAATTTTTTTGCACAGGACACTGTTTTGGATGAAAATATGTTCAACCTCGTTGACATAAAACCAAGCACTTCCATTGCACATGCAGAGCCAAGGAAGCCAACATGGCTTGGAGAATTTTGTTGCCTTGACGTAAACATCACCAGACCCATACCAGAATATTCTATCATTACTAGAATTTACTGCATCTGCAGACAAGGTATTCTGATATGTATGATTCTATACTTACTTTTGTGTTATTTGTAAGTATGTGTATTTTCTTAGAGTCGAGTTTAAAGAGTATGACAAGGTAATTTTACATAAAAAAAGGAATTCCTTTTGGTCCTCTTCAGAGGCAAATTTTCCAAATTCAAGCAGTCTGTGGAAGTCCTGAAACATTTTGGTAAGAGGTGTTCCTCTACTTCTCCTTTTTTCCCCTGATGGTGTAGGAAACCAGTACTCTTCAATACATTCATTAATCACTTGGATGAGGGATTAGAGAACACTGTTAGCAAGTTTGCTGATGACACAAAGATGGGAGGAGCGGCTGACACATCAGCAGCCTATGGTGCCATTCAGTGGGACCTGGACAGGCTGGAGAGCTGGGTGAGGAGAAATTTAATATAGCAAGGGCTTAAGCTTGGAAAAAAGGAGATTGAGGGGTGATGCCATTAATGTTTATAAATATGTAAAGGGCAGGTGTCAGGAGGTCAGAGCCAGACTCTCCTCAGTGTTATCCAATGATAGGACAAGGGGTAGTGGGTGTAAGCTGGAACACAGGAGGTTCCACATAAATATGAGAAGGAACTTCTTCACGGTGAGAGTGATGAAGCACTGGAACAGGCTGCCCAGGGAGGTTGTGGAGTCTTCTTCTCTGGAGATGTTTAAAACCTGCCTGGACATGTGCCTGTGTGACTTGGTGATCCTGCTGTGGCAGGGGGATTGGACTACATGATCTTTCAAGGTCTCTTTCAATCCCTAATCTTCTGTGTTTCAGTGCAGTGAACTACCATTTGAGCCTGGCTACTGATGGAAAAGAAAAAACAAGCTGACACCTTTCAAATTAGGCTAGAGGGTCAGCATGATTCTGTGATCCTGCAACCCTAAACATTAGAAATCTTGCACACGCGAGACACGAGAAGTACTTTTCAGTATTCCAGTTCATATGAGGTTAAGCTACTCTTGTTTTTTGCCTCTTCTTGTTACTCCACTGATAGTCCCTTGTCTCTGCTGCCTTTTCCTGCTGCGATTATTACCTAGACTTGCACAAGAACAATAAAAAGCTAAGACAAATACTAGGATTGTAGGAGAAGCTGAACTGCACTTCCTGTAAATCACCCGCCCTATTCCCAAATTACATTAGCTAATGGTGGCAGCACCTTCAGGTACATTCACCTTCAAAAGCTCTCTCTCTGGTAAGTAATTCCAAGAAAAAAAGGGAGGAGGATGAGAAAGGCAAGCTACAGGAGGAGAATCATAACAACTTCCTATCAGTAACTGCTCTCTATGGTGTTTTTTTTTTGGCATTTAGCCTGGGAGTGGAGCAAAGCCTAAGAACTTCCACAGCAGACAGAATAATGTACCTGAGGGAGTCTGCAAACACCATGCAGAGATGTCTGCAGCAAGACACCAGAACTGCAGAAGGTATGTGTTACTCAATAACTAAGTCTCTATAACCTGCATTTTATATAGCTGATAGCACAGAGACACTAATAGATGGGACAGAAATGATGTTTTATGGGGACAGTCAGAAACATCATTCCCTCAACACACTGACAAGTCAACCCCACAGGTGTCTCTATGATTCTGTGTTTCTCTCTGAACCCTGCATGTGCAACTGTTAAGAAGATGTAACTGCTGCTAGAATTTTGCAACTACCTGGATTAACATAATTAAAGCTGAATCATAGCCTGCAAGGACTCAGCTAGTCAAAACCAAAATGAACTACAAAGAGTAAGCAATTAGTATTAGATTTGACATGAATCTATATCTCAGCTGAAATAAAGGCCAGGCATGACACTGCAGTAAATGGTATGCCACAGTTAAATACAATGCTAACAACAAAATACACCCCTAAAATGAGACTGTTCTCTTAAAATACCTCTTTTAAAGCTAATAAATCACTATATCAATTCTTCACTTTCTGGAACAACTATGTAATACCTCCAGATATTGCTTAAAAAACAATGAGGAGATGAGGCTGAGAAATCAGTTGTATTGGGAGTAATTTAATGGAGTTGATATCCACATCCTTCTGAACTGCTTTGATCCCACATCCAGGTAAATTCCAGTATACTCACCAAAGTTTATCCTGAATGCCTCAGTTCTTCTCATACAACTTTATAATGCTCTCACCTATCACAGTTTATTCTCAGCTTATCTCACCCTCAGCTCCTTAATGTTATTGCAGATGTCCTAAAAGTTAGGGCATCTCCATTCTAACATCAGCAGTAAAAATTCTGCTAACATTCCAGTTGGTTCAGAGCTACTCCTGGTTGCTACCAAGTACTTAATGCATAAATGCAATCATTAGCACAATGACATTTTAATTTCTAACATGTCACCCCCCCCAACCCCAGCCCACCTTATCCTAAGCTACCTCCACCAGATCAGCTTCCCTGCATCATTCTGTCCCCCTGACTAGCACAGAACCTCGACTCCCCTATCTACTCAAATCCAACCCATTTCTACTGTGAATTACCTGATGCTTACTTATCAGAGATGCCACAAGGCATCATAAACTGCTCTGATCCATTCCAAGATCCCCAGAACTATCTCTAGTTCAGACACTTCAGCATTGGATGGGTCTTTTCTGCAACAAAGGAATGTACATAAAAGCATAAAAATTAAGATGCCAGTCATGTCAGAGCTCTGGAACAAATCCTACATCTCGATTCTTCTCCACCTTTCCTAATCCCTCTGCAGAGCTATGTGTCTCTCACTGCCAGCTTCAGGACACTGAATCATAAAAATGCAATTTGTTAAAGCCTCACACAGGCTTTGGCTCAGCTGGTCACATCACTAAAAGGATTTTGTCTTTGATTAATTTCAACCTGTCAGTTAAGGTCTCTGGGCAGAATGAACGAACCTGCCACCTTGTATGTTTCTAATTAATATGATATCTAAGAAGGTGCCTGGAGAGCCATCAACAATCTTAATTAAATCCATCCAAATGGATGACAACTAATCATTAAGGGAGTGGCTCTCTTGGGAGAATGGCTGAAGAGTGCGCACTGAATGATGGTAAGAGTCTTGTGAAACACTGCAAACCTGTTTAGACAGGGCTGTCTCTGTCTTTCAATTACATTTATCTTGCTCCCTGTCCTTTATTAGTGGTTACTTTTTCTTCCATACTAGTGAAAAATAACCTCTGCCAAGGTGCAAGAAGGCATTTCTGCAGTGGTTTGATTCTCCAGCTGCTGCCTTTGAAGACCACTTCCAGGCAAAGAATCTAATTTTGCTTTTCCTCTAAGCACACATATCCACTGCTGCTTGTAACTCATTCTACCATCATAGAGGACAAGAGATTCTTTAGTTTGAAAACTCGTTTTCAGTTGTAGAAATTATCAACATTTGGTGAGGGTGACGGAGCCCTGGAACAGGCTGCCCAGGGAGGTTGTGGAGTCTCCTTCACTGGAGACATTTAAGACCTGCCTGGATGTGCTCCTGTGTGACTTGGTCTAGGTGATCCTGCTGTGTCAGTGGGATTAGACTGGATGATCTTTTGAGGTCCCTTCCAGTCCCTTATGATTCTATGATAAGTCAATGTTTTCCAGTGAGGTTATATGCTTCCTACAAGTTGCTGTCCTTGCTAACGGACAGACAAGAGACTGCTCTGGTTCAGTATATAAAATACCCATCTATTTACTAAAGAAAATAGGCAGCACCTGTTATTACAGTTTTGGCAACAGAATGAGTGCTTCAGCTTGTCCAGGGCAATGGCCTGGATTGCTGGATTTTTAAACTTCTGCTGGATGTTTTTTCACCTCTTAGAGGACATTACTTACCCTGGCTTGCCATATCAATTCAGAAACACAGAATCAATAGAGTCTACTGGTGTTTCATGTAAAGAGGAGATACCTATCTTTAGAACATTATTACTAGTGAATAAAGCTATCCTGATGGCATTCAAATCCTCTCTCTAATCACACAGTAAACAAGCAGAATGCAAGACAAGCAGGAAGTGACTCACTCAGTCAGTGGAAGCCTACCAAAGGGTTTATAGGGGTAATCTCTTTATCATCCTCAATATTTGATATCTTTGCTAAAATTCCTGGTTAGAATAATTTGTGTGTTTCTATGAGTATGGGCACCTGCACTGTAGGAGCCTGATTAAGAAATATGTTTTAAGCACTGTTACAGTTTGAGTATCATATAAGCCTTCCAGTAGTTACAACATGAGTAGCAGGTTTGGATTTGAAGCTGTGAAGTAAGAAATATAGTTAGCATGAAGAACAGAAATCAGAAGCCTTTATTCAACACCTTAATAGTTGCTGCACCAACCTTCCTCCTTGTCTGCGTTGACACACCTGCATTAGTAAAAAGACAACTAGGATAGTAAATTGAATTAAGTTTGGCTAAGACTGGCAGTATCATGTATTTGGAAACAACAGCAAGCCCTTCAAATGCACTATGGAAATTAATCACAACATTTTCAAGGATATGAGACCCTCAAAAAAACCCCAGCAAAACAGGAGAGAGATAAAAACAAAGCCCTGGTGGCAGAACCACCTTCATTAGCATTTTGCAGTCTGTGCTGTGCAAAGAAGAGCATGTTGTGAAGGCTGGTCAGCAGCCTAGAAGAGAAGTGCAAGAACAATTCCTTAGCTTTAGCCAGCTGCGTAGGATTTCCACCTCTCCTGCCCCTTAAGGAGTGTGGTCAGCACCGATACAAGTTATTCATACTATGCATCTAAAGATGTCTTTCAGCCTTAATTATAGTGCATCACGTATAATAAGTGAAACACATTTAGTATATTAACATAGGCAGTAAACACAGTGTTTATAAATAATGGACACAACACAGTGGAGATGATAAAGCTAATGGGATCTATGACTACAGCAAAAAACAACACATTAAATGTAGCATACCTAATTTTGCAATGCCAGATAAATTATAACTAAATACCTGGACTTGGTTCTAAATACCACACTTGTAGAAAACCTACTTAAACTACAGGATAAAATAGCAAAAGCAGACCTATGTTTTTTATGTTTAGTACAAAGCATAAGATCAGAATTTCTCTCCATCCCCCCAAACACTTGGGTGACAGAGGGTTTTCAGATGTCGCTAATTAAGAACACCATACAGTTAAAGATGACTGAATGATTTTCAGTCTTCATACAGAAACATGAAAAGAATCTTCATTTTTCGTATTTAAATGTCAAATTGTTCAGTCAAAGTTGATATTCATGAGTCAAATGGCCTTAGTTTGTTTTATCTTACTTGGAAGCACATTGTGGCAATTTCACACAGTATCACAGTATCACAGTATTATCAAGGTTGGAAGAGACCTCATAGATCATCAAGTCCAACCTGTCACCACAGAGCTCAAGGCTAGACCATGGCACCAAGTGCCACGTCCAATCCTGCCTTGAACAGCTCCAGAGTTGGCGACTCCACCACCTCCCTGGGCAGGCCATTCCAGTGGCCAATGACTCTCTCGGTGAAGAACTTTCTCCTCACCAATCCTGAACACAGTTATCTGTAATCTGAGGAATCCACTTCAAGATCTAATTTAGATATATTCAACTCAGGTATTCATAAGTAACTGGGGAAAAAAAGGAATGTAAACTGATGAATACATTTTAGCTGAGGAACTATGTGTTACTATTATTACAGAAGAGATATAAAAATACGTGTTTTGCCTAAAAGAACCAGTTAAGATGCACCTTCCGTATTTACATGAATCCAGTGATAGTTATGAGGCTGAAGTCTCCTCTGCCAACGTGCCCTGATTTTAACACTTCAAGAGACAAACACTGTGATGCATATAATTACCTATTTATCATACTTGAAGTATCATATATATGACATTATGAATGGGAATTTGAGGGGAAAAAAAGTTATTAAGTGATCTCTGTGCAGCTAAGCAACAGATACTGACATACTGGGGAAAGGATCACAGAATCATTAGGGATTGGAAGGGACCTCGAAAGATCATCTAGTGCAATCCCCCTGCAACAGCAGGATCGTAGAAGTCCCGTCCCTAACTTTTACTAACATGCTTGACTTCCCGTATCAGTGCATGAACTGCCTTATAAAAATGAAATGACACCACAGACTCTGAACTTTCATTACCAAAATTCTGTCTTAGGCACTGATAAACTATTTAGTCGCTAGTTACTCCTGAAGAGGGAGGAGAAACGGAGAATTAAAATACCCTTAGAGACATAACTGCAGCATGGCAGACATGTATGTCTGTGCTTTTTTTACTGTGACACTAAGCGAGTTCCTCTCCCTGCAATGCAAGATCAGTTACTTCAGAAAGGTGTCAAACCTGGCAGGGAACAGTCGACTTTATTTATGTTTGTTAGAGAGAACAGGCTACACAAAGAAGATCTATCCACGTTCCACTACTTACCGTTAGGAACTCGAGTCACAGACCAGCATCATACTGTGTTAAGATCTGGTAGAGATACAAACCCAGCTCAGTGCACCTGGATTCTGATCATCCACTGCAGCACAGAACGACCACAAGGTTTGTATCCAAACTGCAGAGGCCTTTGGAAAGGCACCATTGTTAAAATGTGAATTGTCTTTTCAGAAAGCTGAAGGTACTAGAAAGGAATAAACCAAAGGCCTCTGGACTGCTAGCATTACAGAGATAGCAGTAAATTAAGATTATAGCAGGGATTTCCGATTTGACGGAAACTTAAGAACCAAAGCACACTAATTTTACCCCAGTTCTGCACAATACCAGGTAACATACTTTCTGGTGTGTAATTCTTGGTTGAATATTGTGAATTAAATAATTTAGTCCCATTGTACTATCACTTGGTAAGTCAGAAAAATAACAAGATTACACAGACTGACCTGCCCAGAGCTATTCAGTTATCCTGAAAAGGAGGAGTACTTGAGACATGGATGTGTGGGGAGAAGAGACTTTATTGCTGTAATTTTATAAGGCACAGCTGTTCTCCACAGACATTTGTCTTCTGTAATGCTTCACCGGAAAATATATTTGTTAATAGCAGCTAAAAATACACCTTAATTGGGAGAATAAATGACTGAAAAAATACGTATCAAAAATGATTAATATTTTGGAGATTAAGAAAATCCCTGAAATAACTTAGGGCATTTGAGCAAGTGTATGAAGAAGTATTCCTTTGAGGTCATGAGCCACAAGATACCTAGACCAAATACAAAAAGAGAGAATTCCTTCTTTTGCCCCACATATTGATACCTGCAAGTCACAGAATCACAGACTGTTACAGGTTGGAAGGGACCTCGAAAGATCATCTAAGTCCAACCCCTCCTGCTGGAGCAGGGTCAGCCTACAGCACTGGCTCAAGATACGCTGTCCTCCACGGGGCTCAAACCCATGAGCCCAGGAATTCAGAGTCCCATGCTCCACCAACTGAGCCAGCCAGGTGCCCCTAAGTCAAGAGTGGCTTCACAGTGCAGAGCTGAAATTCAAACCAAAACAGTTCCTAAGATCTCCACTGCTGAAATCCAGTCAAAACAGAAATTTATGCACTTTGTGCACCAGAAGAAACAGTCTCTGTGTTTTTCTTCTACATTAAGGCAAACAACAGGAGCGAGGTAAAAATCTGCAGTCTCAGCTTTTGATGTAACTTGCAAATCAACTTCTTACAAAGATGGGTCAGTGCTGATTCATCCTCTTGAGGAAAATCTCATGCATGTAGTCCCAAAATCTTCCCTGATGTGACTCATTGCGATGAATCATAGCAGTAAGGGCCTCACCCTGATCAAGGCTTTGCCAATAATCTTGCAGCCACATCTCTTTCCAACTGAAAAACAAAGAGGCATCATCATAAAGGATTAAAAAAAACAAGTGAATCTTCAACTGTATTAGCACTGAAGCCATTTTTTTTGCTTTCACCTGAGACAAAAATGAAGTCCAGAGATGGTTGTAACAAAGAATGTTGTTAGCTGCCATTGTGATCCAAGTCATTTAAAAAAACTTGCTATGAAAATACTGTACAGAAAATGTAAGTTCACTGCTGGTTTTACAACATTCTAGATAGATCCGCACACGACTACAGTGTTAACCAAAGAGCCTGCAGCTTTAATTGTTACAATAAAACCTAGCAGAGTCCTCACATGATTTTTGAAAGTAGCCTTCTCTGCTCAGTATGCATCTAACAGTCTAAATCGATTTTTTTTTTTCAGATAAACCATTAAACAATTCGAGAATGACATCATTACAAACTCAGGTTACACATGACAGACAAAAAAAGTCATTATGCTCCTCAACCTTGACTCTTTTTCGCTAGACTAGATGGTCGAGAACAGGCTTTTTCAAAGCACATACTCTCAAACTTCATAGCACAGACTCCCTCACTGCAACTTCCACCAAGTCACTTCCCATTCATGATCAGGTGGACTCCTCTCATTTGTGTTTATCAAGGTATGGCAATAACTTGTGTCTTCTCAACTATATCTGCTACTCAGCCACATCACAAGTTTTGCAAAGAATGACCACACTGATGCTCTTTTTAAACTGTCCACATGAGTTACCTGATACTTGTTAACTTACATGCAAAGCTTTTAGTTTCTTCTCCATCCTAATCACAGAAATAAGAACAGTGCCTTCTGTGCTCACTCCACACACAATTAAATCAAGTACGGCTGCACTGCCCAGAAGCAGATGTCACCTGCTACTCCAGGAATACCAAAAGAAACACACAGCCTTTGTAAAATGCAGCCCTTAGGACATATTGAGCTTACCTTTGCCCAAGGAGTGCCAATATGACTTTGTTTTTCACAACACCGAATAAGGGCCCGTTAGGAAAATGAGCGTGCGTGCACCAAGTACTTGGCACAAGGCTAAGTGGCAGTAGGCAACAAAAAACCCAAAGTACTTTCCAGCTGAACTCTACAGCTGAACACTGAAAGGAATTATAGTATCCAAGAGAAGACTTTTGTAAAAAACACAAAAGAAAAACATTGTGGTAGTTTTTAAATTGCTCTTCTCAGTTTTTAAGAAAATTAATTCACTCTGAGTCTGTAACTCGGAAGAACGAAAATGGTATCCCATGATGAACAGTCCTATCCAAATCTCCTGGACCTAACAACTGCACACACCTGAAACACCATTACCATGAGGTACAGACATCTAATCCTGGCTGATTACTGGATTCTATTGCAAGAGACACCTTACAGTGTAGACAAGACAAATCTGACAAACTTTTAAGCTGGTTTTTTTCCTTGGAAATAAACTCTTAACATTGACAAAGAAGAGTACTATCAAAACCACAATGGTTTCAAAGTATTCCTTATGAAAGGCACAGTGGCTTCTCTTTTGTCATGCCACCACAGATGAAAACTTCAGGTAACTGGAACAGTACTGTCTCTTGGTCTTACAGTTATTGTCTCAAATTCAAACAAAGAAGTTCCTACAGCCTTTCCTCTGAAGCTCACTTGGGTGTGAAGCCCCAAGTCCAAATACAAGTGAGACCACAAACACAAGGATTTAAGAGCCATGTCTCCACACCTAGAGCTAAAGGACAGTAAGGTGGAAGTACAATAATGTGTCCCAGCTACATATGCCTGCGTGTAGGTTCTGATACATCGACTCTGATGTGTCAGTTCAGCACATTCATCAATCATAAAAAACATTACATCTGAGAAAAAGGGTTACAGGGCAGGCACACGTGCAGGGTACCCTCACTGCAGTTGGGTACTTGCTTCATACATACAAGCCTTTGTTGTTCTCCGAGTTCCAGAAGCCTCCAGAACTTAAAGTCACAGTATCTATTTACAGTCAGACCTGTATGTTGCATACAGTCTGTCATTTGTCACCTCACTTGGCCTGCGTCATTCTTCCATAATACTGTTTTCTGATGTAACAAAACACACAGCTGACTAGCTCAGCAGACAGTCATCTAAACTGATCCGTTGACATAATATTGCTGTAAACTCTGACAAGCTATGAACACGTTTAGCTAATGCTTTCTTGGCAGTTTTATGTCACCACCATACTAGTTACAATTTGAAGTAAACATGTGCCATTTTGGAGATAAAAATGGTGAAAGTTCAGATGCTTACGAGACAGCAACCCCTGTATGTGACTGGAGATGTGTGCTCAGAAGGTACAGCTAGAGATCTTTCTAAAGCAGACAGCAGACACTGCAAACGCTTCCCTGGTACGGTTTTTCCAAACGCATCTCATGTCTACCAAAGCGGGCAGAATAACACACAGTGAGATCTGGAAACCTCCGTGGGGTGCAGCTGTTGGCTCAGATTATGGTTAAACTGTTCAAAACTCCTTGCTGATAGAATGATGGGAGTACCTGAGCTTGCAAATAACTGCTACAGCCGTGCAGTGCCCGAGGTCTTCCTCTGCTGCTCGACAACATGACAATCTATGAAAACGCAAAGAGTGCTCTCAGAGCAGGATGCTGACTACAGCGTTAGAGATAAACTCTGTAATTTGCTACCAAGACTAAGAACGACTATTAGTGGGGGCCTGGAGCATCTCTCTCTTATGAGGAAAGGTTGAGAGAGCTAGGACTGTTTAGCCTAGAGAAGAGAAGTGTAAGAGGAGACTTGAGCCCACGCCGGTAAATATCTGAAGGGTGGCTGTAGGAGGATGGTGCCAGACTCTTTTCAGCTGTGACAGGACAGGGAGCAATGGGCACAGGCTAGAACACAAGAAGTTTCATTTAGAAATAAGGAAAAGGTTCTTTACAGTGTGAGTCCCAAAGGCCTGGAACAGGCTACCCAGAGAGGCTGTGGAGTCTCCTTCCCTTGAGACGTTCAAATCCTGTCTGGATGTAGTCCTGTGCAATGGGCCTTAGGCTGTGCTGCTTTGCTGGGGAGTGCTGGACTTGATGATCTCTTGAGGTCTCTTTCAACTCTGGCTATTCTGTGATTACTGTTAAAAAGCCTCCAAGAAATCAACCAACCAACAGAAAACGTAAGGATCAAGGACCCCTTTTACTTACAAGCATAACTTCTCAATTAGTCAATGTGAGAATTAATTGTACTGTGGAAAATGCTTTTTGAGGATGATCATCACAAGTTTTGTGAAACAGACATTTCTGTAACAACTGGGATGACCTCAACCTTATTTTCCTTTTTTATTTTCACTTAGCCAAACACAGGACAAATTATTACCCCCATGCTTCAAAAACTCTTCATGCATTTTTGAGATGGATAATATAATGAAAACTTTAGTTTCATGTCCACACAGAACTCACTTCTCCATTAGCATACTTGGAATGATGGATTCTGCATTTAAAACAGTTTCTTCTCACACTTCAACACTCCTAAGCATTGGATTCCTTAGTGTAGGAACCAATTAACAAAGCTATAAACTCACACAGAGCGTTGTGCCAGCTTCCTTCTGGACAGCACACGAGACTTTCCAGTGTTTTCAAAAAGTCCTTCATTTAATACTGCAGCAGGGCTGACAGAATGGTGAAATCTCTGGTGACAGCTACGAAGATATCTTTAGGATGGCTGGCTGATGGCTTACTCAAGTGAATTGCCTACGCTTGAGTTCATTGCCTAAAAAGACAGAAATTGCTGCAGGTATTTAAAAAAAAATTACAAACCTGGGGGCTCCAAATGTTACACTAGCACTGCACACCACAAAAAGTGAGCACGCAGGTCATGAACTGCAAGAATCCTTATAAGACACTGAGGTGCTGGAGTAGGTCCAAAGAAAGATAACAAAATTGGCAAAGGGTGAGGAGAACAAGCCTCATGACAAGCANGAGCGCACATTTCGCTAGCGCAGCTTTTTGAAAATGTCTCGACAGCTGCTCTTCTGTACCAAGCCCAACGAACTCTCCTTCGGTGTCAAAAGATCTTGTAATTAGCAAAGCTGAATTTGGGCTGCGTTGCAANAGTCTGAAGAAAAGGAGCCTGAGGGGAGACCTTATGAAATGAGGTTGTAGAGAGGTAGATATTGGTCTTGCAAGCAATTAGTGATAGGATTAGAGAAAGTGGCCTCAAGTTGCACCAGAGGAAGTTTGGAAAGACTTCTTTACGGAAAGGGTCATCAGGCAGTGTAAAGGGAGGCTGAGCGGGGACCTTATTGCTACCTGGAATGAAGNAGAATCCAACAGGAAGTGGCTAAAATTACCACAGTTAGGGAGTTGCAAAAAGCCACACACTGATGTCCTGAGAGAACTCTATCCCGGTCACAATACTTATAACTGATAATTCCTCCCTAATGTAAGTCTTGCCATCAGCAAGGCAGTATCCGGTGTAAGAGGTAGGTTAAAACACAGGAACAGTTTCTTCCTTTGAAAGTCCAGCCCAGGCCAGTGCTCAGGCCTGGTCCAGAAACACAGACAGTGGAGAAAGACCACCCCACCCCCGTGTACCATCCCCACCCACTCCACTTACATCCCAACAGCACGGCATCAGCCACGGGCTCTGCAAGGCAATTGCCAGATGTGTCACAAGGGGTGCTGCCACAAAAATGCCCACGAGCACAATTTACTCCACATGATTAATTTACAAGATGCACATGGCCCATCATTATCGCCGTGATTCAGTTCAGTAGCAGATTCTGGACATAATGTACATTCCGTAGGAGAGGAACCTCAAGAAAGGAATCTACAGCAAAGAACTGTTGGATATTGAGCAATGATTGTCTTGTGCTTTTATACAGATTGTTGTAGGATCAGCAAATTGTACAATATCAATAGTCTAGGCTACAGTCAAGTTACACTGCCAATTCANTGTAGAGAGGTGGGGGTTGGTCTCTTCTCAGAAGTAATAAGCGATAGGCCAAGAGGAAATGGCTTCAAGATGCAGCAGGGGAAGGTCAGGCTAGGCATCAGGAGAAACTTCTTTATCAAAAGAGTCATCACGCATTGAACAGGCTGCCCAGGGAAGTAGTTGAACCTTCATCCCTGGACATCTTTAAAAGTCATGTACATCTGGAGCTTAGGGGCATAGTTTAGCAGGGGGCTTGGCAGGCTTTGGTTAACGGTTGGACTCAATAACCTTAAGAGATTGTTTTCAACCAAAATGATTCTATTATTGTATGAACTACAAATTCAAACACTGCCGCTGAAAAACCTTAAGGTTTGGGAACCCAAGCGCCGACCTGTTATGTAACAACGTATGTATTAATACTAAACGGACCACGCAAACAAAAGTATCTTCTGCCTGTCAAAAGTGGTTGCCTGAGGGTTGCTGTGGTGATTAGTTCCCTCTTGACAGACTCAACTGTCACCAGAGATGGCTAACACTGGGCTACACCACTGGGAGACTTGAACAACAGTAGTCATCTAAGGGACAAGAAGCTCTTAAACCTATTCTGTCCTGCGTGGTGCCTCTCCTAAATAAACAGGCTGGAGTCCTTCAACACAAGCCAGAATTTTGTCAGACACAAAAGTCTTGTGAAGTACTCTGGGTGAGCCTAACTTCTGCTCTGAAGCCATCGGGAGTTAACCAGGTCTGCACTGAACAGTGACAGCCCCATTCTTAGCGCAGCCCTTTGTAACCCAAAGGCTAGCAACTGCTTCACCATGACTGTACCAAAAAAATTCCTCCTCCAAAACAACGAAGAGCCTAATATAGACGAAGGACTATCACAAGGTCATACAACAGGTTAACAGACATTCTGGGTGTCTCAGGATTCTCATCCAACCACTGACCTAGACTCCTTCACTCTCAGTGTACACATTAGCACAGCTGATACCGCCCACGAAACAGGGCGTACAGCGAACCTAAAGAGGTACTAGAAGATCCTTTAAGTACAAATGATTATTAAAAGTTACAGCTACTATTATTTGAATCTTTTACCTTCAAAACACATCGTACTGGTACATTACCTGTCTCCTCCAGAGATGTCTTCAACACTTCCAAACCCTGGGGTTGGCATAGGACATCCCATGTGCTTCACCTGAGCTATGCGAGGTCTGGGAGCTGGACTCTTCCCCTTGGACTTCTTGTGTTCCTGTTCTTCTTTAACCCTGGTGTTCTCCCTGTCACAGATGAAGCACTCAAAGCCATTCAGGTAATTGGGCAGAGTCATGTCATTGACACCCCACTCCCGCTTCTCCAAGCTCTCTAGCAAGAACTGGTTTTTGATTCCACCAAGGCTTTTATAGTCTAGGTACTTCATATATTCCTCTCCATTCTTGTCCAGGAAATGAAGATACTTTGCCAGCTCCTGGGGACTCTCAAAGTCATCTATAAGAATGATGGAGTGGTTGTTTGGCATCCAGTCCCGCACAGCTGGGGAGCCTCGGTATACGGGGACAGCACCCAAGTGCATTGGACGCCACAGCTTCTCTGTCATGTAGTCATCACATATGGCATTCTCCAAGGCCAGATGAAACTTGTACCTGGCGATAAAAGTCATAAATTCAGAATCTTCTGTAGTGGCTGTAGAAGTGTCTCTCAGTCGCTCGCTGGGAAGCTCTCGGTTATGCAGGCATTTCCCATAGGAGTCAACCTAAAATAACAACCAGCATCTTTACAGAGATTTGTTTGCCCGGTGCTTGTTTTCAGAGTTTGCAGTTCTCACAGAATCCCTAACTTTGATTGGTACCTTCGTTTCGCCTCACTTTCACTCCAGGTTCTTTCCCTTATGACTATTCCTAGAGTCCTTGTTTTAACAGCTGTAGAGGAAACCGAATCTTCGGCTTCAAAAGGCAGCGTAAGTATGCTACAGATTGAAGGGTGGGAGGGCCGCGCGGAAAGGAAACTGTCACACAGAAATGTATTACTGGACAAATGAGGAACTGAGCGGTTAGGAAGAGCGTTCAATTCTATGTCAGTTTAAACACCATCTTTCTACTTAAAAGAGACCCTGTACTTTTCCAAACATTTATTACACACAGTTCCTGACAGCCTCTGATGGCTTGGCAAAATTCTTCCATTTGTCAGACTCAGAAAAATTGATGCACAGAGCTAAACAAATACTGCCTGAAAGACAATGCTCTTTATCTAGAATCTACCTCATGCTGTCATAATACAGTTGTATTTCGAGAATTCTTTTCTCTTTGGCTCACTAACGAGTACAGAACAAACGTGCACTACAAATGAGTCACGACCAAAGAAACAGCAGAAACCACTAGCAAAAATGTTTCAGAGAAAGTCTAACAAACGGGTAAGTTTTTTGTAATCGTCTGTCCTTTAGAATTGTAAATGAAAGAAAGAAAGGTTTAAACTTTTTTCCTGCTTGAAAGCAGCCACATTATTTCAGTTTATGAAGCTCCTATCTGCTGCGTCATGGCACTACAAATCGACACAGAAGTGACACGGTCCTACAATGCAGATAAGGAGCAGACTGTCAACACAGGGCAACCCACCTTTACATCGCATGCCCGTGCTTTCAAACTTGGCTTGTGAAGGGCCTGTGCACCGGCTTAAAGGTCCCGATTTTAGCAACTTCTAGCACTCGGTTCACAACAGCGAGCTCCTTCAGGCTTAGCCCAACCTGTGATCGATCCCAAGTCTCGCCAGCTACACCACATCTACCTTGAGGCCTACTCGCGATGTAGTCTAGACCACACTTTGGGCAGCACACAACTAGATTTCCTGTCCGGCTGCAGGCGGCGGGCATGCATCCCTTTATGATTCGCGTCCGGGCTAGAAACAAGGACAAACAAACCCTGTTAAGAAGAGGAGGTCGTGAGGGGCAGCCAGGCGGGCCCGGCCTCTGCACCTCGCACCCACCTGTATGTACTTCATGAGCTCCCGCACGTAGCGGTCCCTGTCGGAGGGCACATCGCAGTGGGACTGCAGGTAGAGCACCGGCCCGTAGCCGCGCCGCCGCCACTCGTCCTTCTGCGCCAGGGGCAGCGCGGGGCCGCGCAGGTAGCCCACGCCGGGCAACCACTGCAGCGTGAGCGGGTAGTCGGACTCGCGGCGGAAGGTGGCCGTATAGTTGAAGAGCCGGATGCCGGGGGGGTGCGAGAGCAAGTAGTTGTTCATGGGGGACTCCTCATGAAAAAGCGCCCAGGTCTGGTGGGGCAAGCGGGGCAATGGCGCCTCGTACGCCCTGAAGTCGGTGCCATAGAAGATGAGCGCCTTGGTGCGGCGGTGCCGAGCCGCCCGCCGGCTCCGGGTCACCAGGCAGGAGCCGCGCGGGCAGTCGATGCGCTCCGTGTCGCCGGGGAAGTGCGGGAAGAGGCTCCCGCTCCACCAAAGCAGGATTGGCAATGCCTTGTTGTTCCGCGTGTCGTTGTTGCCGGGGCCGCGGTAGGACGCGGCCGCGACGAAGGCCGCGCCCGGGGCAACGGCAGCAGGCGCCCACTCCTGCGCCCCGCACGGCACCTCCTCCTCCAGCCCCACCACCATCAACGGCCCCCACGCTAACACCAGTATCGCCCAGAGGCAGGCGAGGACCCGCCTCGGTACGCGGCCCGGCTCGCCTTCCCCCATGGCCGAACCGCCACCTCCCAGGCTCGGAAAGCGGCTCGGGCCCCGCCCGGCGATAGGTCTCGGGGCCGAGGCGGGGCCGAGGCGGGGCCGAGGCGGGGCCGAGGCGGGGCCGAGGCGGGGCCG